>CANXYI010022342.1:0-12391 GCA_948208565.1 Hura crepitans
ACATATTCAGCTATATCTCATTTCATCCTTGACTACCAGTAGTGAGGTTTTAAATCTAAGAACATCTTTCTACTCCCTAGATGTATGGAATAGAGAGCTTTATTACCTCTCCCAAAATCTATGTCCTCAAGTCATCTGTATCAAGTACACATAATCTGCCATGATAATATAAACACCCATCCTCTCCCAACTAAAACTCTATAGTTTTCCCCTCTTTAACTTTACTTATAGTTTGTATTAGTTGTTCATCTCATGTCTATACCTCTTTTATTTGATGCTTAAAATTTATCTTGATCTGTAATCAGCTAAAATGGCATCTTTCTCTATGTACTTTATTCTAACATTCATTGCTCTCATTGTCACCATGAACTTTTAGCTCAACGCATCTATAACTACATTAGCCTTTCTCGGGTGATAGTCTATTAGGCAATCATAATCCTTGATTAACTCTAACCATTGTCACTGCCTTAAATTTAACTCTTTCTAATTGAAGAGATATTTCAAACTCTTCTTATCAATGTAGATGTAACACTTTCCACTGTACAAGTAATGCCTCCATATTTTTAATGCAAACATAATTACAGCCAACTCTAAATCATGAGTAAGATAATTCCACTCATATGGCTTCTGCTATCTAGAAGCATATGCTCTAACTTTACCTCTTGCATCAGTACACATCTGAGTCCATTATGTGAAGCATCACTATAAATGACAAACTCCTTCCCCTGTTCATGTTGAACAAGGATAGGTGCTTTAGTTAGCATTGGATTTAACTTATCATAGTTCTCCTAACACTTTTTATCCCATTCAAACTTCACATTCTTCCTTATCAACTTGGTCAGTGGTGCTACAATCATTAAGAAACCCTTTATGAACCTTCTATAGTAACTAACCAATCCTAGGAAACTTTCCATATTAGTTCCATTCTAACATAGCTTTAACCTTGCTGAGATCTACTCTGATACCTTTTGCTGATACAATATGGCATAAGAAAGCCACTTCATTTAGCCAAAATTCACATTTACTTAGTTTAGCATATAGCTACTTCTCTCTCAGTCTATAACACAATTTTAAGCTACTATTCCTACACCTCCCTAGTCTTAGAATACTCCAGAATGTCATCAATAAATACCATCACAAATTGATCCAAATAAGATTGAAAGACCCTTTTTATTAAGCTTATAAATGTTATTGGAGCATTAATGAGTTCAAATGGCATCACTAAGAACTCATAATGCCCATATCTGGTTCTAAAAGTAGTCTTAGGTATATCAGTCTTTTTAATCCATAACTGATGATATCCTGATCTCAAGTCAATCTTAAAAAAAGACACCGACACATCTAAGCTGATAAAAAAATCATTAATCCTAGGCAAAGGACATTTATTCTTTATAGTCACCTTATTCAACTGCTTGTAATGAACACACAACCAAAACGACCCTTCTTTCTTTTTTAAAAAGAGCACAGGTGTCCTCAAGGTGTAGTACTGGGTCTGATGAAACCCTTATCCAGTAATTCTTGCAACTACATCTTTAACTCTTTTAATTTTATAGGTGCCATTCTATATGGTGTAATAGATACAGGTGAGGTACCAAGATATACTTTAATTTCAAAATTAAGCTCCCACTATGGAGGTAGTCCTAGCAATTCTTCTAGGAACACATTAGGAAATTCAGACAGAATAGGAATCTAAATAATACTCGGTGTGGAGTTGCTAATGTCAATCACATGGGCTAGGTATGCCTTATAACCCTTATGGATGAATCATTTTGCCATAACTACTAAGATAAGGTTATTGAAGGAATTTCTCTCACCTATAACTGTCACTTAGTTAGCCTTCCTTATATGATAATTAACTAGGCAATCATAATCCTTGATCAATTACATCTATAGTCTTGATCAACTCTTTCTACATAAAAAGTTACTTTAAGCTTTTGTGGTCAGTATAAACATAACATTTTTCTTTGTAGAGATAGTATCTCTAAATCTTTAGAGTGGAAATAATAGCTACAAGCTTTAAATCATGAGTAAAGTAGTTCTTCTCATGTGGTTTCAACTGTCTTGAGGCATAGTTAACAACCTTACCCTTTTACATCAGAACACACCCAAACCTTTCAAGGATGCATCACTATAGATAATGAAATCTTTCCTAGATACCGACTGTGTTAGATAGAAGCTTCTATCAACCTAACTTTCAACTTGTTAAAACTCTCTTGACATTTGTCATCCTAGGTAAACTTAACATATTTCCTTAACAAGCATGCATAGGTATTGCAATCAAAGAAAACCCCTTGACAAATCATTTATGGTAACCCACTAAGCTTAGGAAACTCCTAATCTCAACTATGTTTCTAGGTAGCTTCCACACCATAACAGCCTTAATCTTGCTAGGATCAACTCGAATGCCTTCTATAAAAGCTATATGTGCTAAGAAAGACACCTCATAGCCAAAACTCACATTTGTTGAGTTTAGCATAAAGCTTGTCCTTTCTCAACATCTACAAGACAATCTTTAAATGTTGTACATACTCTTTTTTACTCTTCGAATAAACCAAAATATCATTAATGAAGACTACCACAAATTGATTTGGGTAAGGTTGAAATACATTATTCATGAGATCCATAAATGTTGTAGAAGCATTAGTAAACCCAAATGGCATCACAAAAAACTCATAATGGCCATAACATGTTTTGAAAGCAGTCTTAGCCACATCTACCTCCTTAACCCCTAATTTGTAATATTCGAATCACATATTAATCTTGAAACACCTCAACTCCTCTAAGATAATCAAACACATCATCAATCCTAGGTAGAGGATACTTGCTCTTGATGGTCACATTATTTAGTTGTTAGTAATCCATATATAACTAAAGAGAACTATCTTTTTTCTTTATAAACAAAACTAATGCTCTCCAAGGTGATACACTCGGCCTTATTAACAAGTAGTTCTTGCAACTAAATCTTTAACTCTTTTAAATCCATAGGAGCTATCCTATATAGAGCTATAGATACCAATGTAGTGCTCAGCAGAACCTTAATACTAAACTCAAGTTCCTATTTAGGTGGTAAACTGACTAACTCATCAAGAAAAATATCCATATGCTCTGACACCATAGGTGTAGAACTAACATTTGGTTCTTCTCTTCTAGTATCATACACATGTGCCAAGAAAGCCTGACATTCTTTTCTTAATATCCATTTGGTTGTAATAGGTAATATAACATTGGATAGAAAGTCTATCCTCTTATCCATAACTATGATATCTACCCCATCTTTAGCCCTTAAAGAGAGCCCTTTCTGCCTACAATCCACCATTACCTAATACTTAGACAACCAATCCATGCCTAAGATTAAATTGAACTCATTAGAAGGTAGTTTGATAAGGTCAATTAAAAACTTATGCCCTTGCACCATTAAAGGACACTCTCTGTAAACCATGTTTACTATTATACATTGGCCTATAGGGTTGCTAACCATAATCTCTATATCAAGAAGGTTTGAAACTAACCCCCAATGTAGTGCATTTATAAGAGTGTGTAGACCTAAATCTATCAAAGCTAAAGTAAGAGAATCAAAGAGAAGGAAGGTACTAGCAATGACATCTAAAGAATTTGTATCTTCTTTAGCCCTAATGGCATACTACCTAACATGCACTTTAAGCTTTACTTGACCCTCTAATCTAGTCCTCTAGGCTCTATCTATCATTTCTCCATTGTCATCTTAGTCTCCTCTCTAACCTTAAACAAAAGTAAGCATAGATCCCTATGCAGCATTAGATCTCTTTAAATAGTTTCTGAGGTAATGATCTAGTGAACCACACCCAAAGCATACTCCTAGCTTGCTCTTCCAACACTCTTCTTTATGTCTTTTGTGACAAATTTGACATTGTGCTACTGGAGCACTCTTAGCTATAGATATCTGAGTATTAGCAACCTGAGATTGTTGCTTTGAGTTATTCTTATTCCTTTGGCTTGTATTCTATGACTAGCCTTATTTCTGAGACTTAAACTTATTCTCAGACTAATGAGCTGTACTAGTTAATCCTTACTTGTAAGATCTCTTCTTTTGATAGAGCTCACATCTCTTCTTCTGAACCTATTTTGCAACATAATAAGCTACAACCACCTTAGAGAAATCTCTAGTCTTTATTAGAGTTATGTGTATCTTGATCTCCACATTAAGCCCCTTCTCAAACTACTTGCATCTATTAATTTCTACCTATACCATGTCCTTGTCATATTGGCTTAACATAGCAAAGTCCTTCTTATACTTTAATATAGACTTTTGACCCCACTTAACTTTTGCAAACTCCTGCCTCTTGGTGTTAAATATTGTTTACTATATAGTTCTTCTAAAACTCTTCTTAGAAGATGTCCCATGTCACTTCTGCTTCATTCTTGTGCTCAGTCAAAGCATCCCACCACTTAAAGGCTTCTTCCTAAAGATGAGAGGTTACATCAATGACTTTCTCCTTAGGAGTGCACTTTAGCAACTGAATGATTTGGATAGTTCTATCTAATTAGTATTCTACTATGATAGCATTTGCCACTCCTTTACCTTTGAAGTCTTTAGCCCCCATCTTTATTATCCTCTTAAGATATGTTTTTTGGAGAGCTTGAGGTTATGGTAGTGGTTAATGAATAAGTAAAGGTGCTATTGTTGTTGCTTGTCTTAATAGCAGTAATATCTCTTATAGAAAGACTAGCAACACTTGTGTTATAGAAGATGCTTACCTAGCATCACTCCTTGTAATGGACTCGGCCTTAGTGGCCCCTTATCTAATAGTCATTGGACCATGACTCTCGACTTCCTCATCACTATGTGGTGTATTAGAACTCATCTTTATTTATAGGTGAAAGAATAAATCATAAGCCTCAATACCATAAAATATGTGATGTAAAACCAAACCCTAAAGCACTCATATGTTATAAAGGAATGCCTAAATTAACATCCCTTACCCCATTCAATCACTGAACCTAAATAAGAAGCGATGCACAAAGCGTCATTCAAACTTAATCTTTCCTTATCATTAAAACCTTTTTGGAGTCATTTGATTATTTAAAAACCTTAAAAATCTAGTTTAAATAAAATTTCACTTTTATGCTTTAAAACCATTTGTGGAATCCTCGTGTCAAAAATCTAGCTGCATAATGGTTATTCCTAGATATTATCCCAAAATGAATAGTAATGTTGCATAGGTAAAAGCACTTTTATATTAACCAAAACTCATTCCTCAACTTTTTTGATCCTGTGATCACTCTAAATCAACCAATAACTCAAATCACATTTCATAAAATAAGAAGAGATATCATATAAGTCAAAAAAAATTTTAAAAAAACTTTAATGTAGTTACAAAATGCCTAGAATCTATAAAACACTTTCAAATGCAATTTGGGTCCATTTTTCCTTAAGTACATCATATGAGTGGCTTTACATATCTACATCATATAATCTATGTACACAAAAATAAAAAGAAATGTCTTCTCTTGATAATCTTATTGTATTGAGTCTTCAGCTCAAAATGTTTTATTAACCTATACAACACAAAAACACATGATGCACCAATGGCTTAATGGTGTAATCAAAGTAACATGCTGATATATACTCAAGCATGTATGTATAAAATCATTATAATAACAAACATAAAACATAAATAAGTTTAATGACCATCATCGATATGCAAAATGTATATATAAGTGTGCGATCCGATGAAACATACTATATTTTGAATCATGTATTTCTATAATGCATAAAGCAAAAGATGTATAAATTATTAAACTCTATAAGTTAGGTCTTTACTTAATTTCATTATGGTATTGCCAATACCAAAGAAAACTATAAGACCTTTACCTAATTCCTGACGAAATATGATAGGTGGTGCCACTTCCCACCTGATTATCGATTCTGAAATTTCTCGAAGTCCTCATCCATTTAACACTTATGATTATGTTTATTTATCATATAAATATTTCCTAAAATTCTAGTCTCATCCTTAAACATCATTATAAAAGGTAATAACACAAATTAAAATCCATTTTTTGGTTAGTAATTAATTCCATAAAAATTTGGGTAGCATAACAGCTACCTGGGTAACATTTTCCAAAGTATACACCTATGAAAAAGCACTTCTAATAATATCATCAACATATGTCATCACCTGGACCCTTCTAGTCCTCTAATATCATCAGACATCATCATCAATATCATAGACAATACACAGGGCCTGAGGCCCATAGTCATCAAAAACTACAGAAAATAAAACATTCAGATAAAGGCCTTTTATACAACTATCTACTTTAAGCTTAACATGTACAAACAACTTTAGCTATTATGCTAACTATGCCAAAAACCCACATTACACACATGAGCACCCTTTATAAAACATCAAAAGACAAAAATGTATACCCTCAGTTGCTTCACAGCTACACTACAAAATTTGTAAAGGTTGTACAGCTATCTTCAACTACTTGCGCATCAAAACACTGATACGTTGAGTATGAAACTCAGTGGTGAATTTAATCTAATAGAGACATCTCATCCATGCAAACATACATCATACATTTTATGGAATGAAATGCAACAAGTAGAGCTAATATTATTAAAAATAATATTAATTTATTAACCTATCTCATTAGTATATTTATCAATCTTATCCCTTCACTTTAATCTTATTTATTTCTCATTGTTACTGAATGCCCTTATCCATTATATTCCTTTACATTATTTAGCCCCCACTATATAGATGACTCTTTAAGACACTGGATAGAAGGGAAATCTAAAGCTATGTGGTGGTGTACATTTTAGACCTTGATAACTGTACCTACCTAGTTTGATAGCAAGGATTAGTTCATAAGAAACTCCCAATACCGGACAGTAAGGATAGCAGGGATTATGTAGACCTTTAAATATCCCAAAAATCAACATCAGGCAATTCTAGTGGATAGCAGGGATTAACCCCTTGAGACCTCTCAATATCCATATTCAAGCAAGTGGGTAGTAGGGATCAGTCCCGTTGACCTCCCAATACCCTAAAGTCCAAGGCTTAAATATCAAGACCTTAATGGTTGCACCTACCTATATAATCACACTGATAAGACCAAGAAAGACCAATACCTCTAGCAGATGCTAATCCCTAGTTGACTGGTCAACTTATCTAGTGGGTGTCTTAGGCCAACTATCTATTAATTAATTTTATTCAATTACAAGTCATTTATTTAATTTATTTCCATGTTATTCATGCATAGTTTTAAGTCATTTTAGTCTGCTCATTTTTCACTAGACGGTTATAGGTCACTTTTTCCACTAGACAGTTATAAGTCATTTGTCTCGACAGTTATAGGTCACTTTTTATGTCACTATAATAGGTCATTTCATGGTTACTTTTCAAGACATAGTTTTAGGTCACTTTTACCTAACCATTTTTAGGACATAGTTACAGGTCCTTTTTAAATTAGGGACACAATTATATGCCAATTGCCACTATTCATTTAGCACTTTCTCATGCCATTCCAAGCCACATTATCACCACGTTTCAAGCCATACCATGGCACCTATAATCTCAATCCATCCACCATAATTTTAGTGTCATTTTTTACTTCAAATTTTCATAATTCCAATTACCACCAATAATTCAATTTACATGCCACTTTTAGGCCAATATAAGTAGTTTTCTTGCATGCCATTTCCTTGCACATTTCTTTAGCCTATTTTACCATATATTACCATTACCATAAGTCACACCAATTCACTTCCATTATTTATCATCACATATTTACAAATTTTCATATTTCATCACACATACACATCATATATCACATTTCTACCATGTTACATTATGTACACATGCCATGCCATGCCATGCCATAGCATACCATTGACATTCCTTTTGGCCATTACAAGATCATGGTCACACACATGTTTTTTCACTAAATTCACATACATGCCATCATTTTCACACATAATTAATATAATTGCATGCTTAATTCCATAATTCACGCATATCTCTAGTTAAATTCAGAATTCCATACACATGATCATGCATTTACACATACATTCATATCATGCCATTCCTTTAGTACATCAAATCCATATACCTAATGCACTCTTAGATCCTTTTCTACCCTTTTATGGCATTAATTTCGTTGATTATTCATCATTTCTTCTTACACCTGTATAATGGATTCCTAACTTAGAAAATTCACCAAAAATTATACCAAGCTCTAATTTGAAATCTAAAAACATGGTAATTCTTAGAATAATTAGGATTACATAAAACAAAAATAAAAACTAAGAAACCATCACTTGCGCTTCAGAAGGGCATTATTCCCACCATAACTATATCTCCTATTTGTGATCCTTTTTCCAACTTCTATAGATATGGAGTTTAGGTATCACAAGGTTAATTTCCCCATAATTTTTATGGAATTTGGTAGAGAATTAGTGGAGAATAGTGGTGGTTATGGAGAAAAAATGGTGAAGGGGCTACTGGAAATTAGCATCAGCTTGGAGAGAAAATAGGGTAGAGATGGTGATGACTTGGCATGTGGGTGGTATGCATGTATAGAGGGGTATTTACAGTGGGGTAAGTGGCTTGATTCATAAAACGTGTTAACCAAGTAGCCCAAAAAAATCCATTTTTAGTTGTAACTTTGGGCAATTTGAAAAATTCATCTGCACCTCTAATAATTATTGCATTTATTTTAAAATCCTTGATTAGGCTCACTTATGGGTCTATAAAATTTGACATCAAAATTCCATCGACATTTTGGTTATCTAATCACATGTAAAATTAAGAAATTTTGAAAAATTATCGACTGACCTTAGAAAATTAAAATTCCTTCACTAATAGATAAATTGTAATTTTTGACCTTTAGGGTATAATATCTTTAGGTCCATTTGGACAATCCTGATTCTTTCTTAGCCCAACTCCATTTAAGGCTACAATCCCCTAGCTTATGACCTAAAATGAATTATTAGTTCTGCTAAATTTTTAAATTCATTTTTTTGGCCATTTTCTAGCCTTTTGAAGTTTCATGACAAGTACGCCCCTTCTTGAGCCCTACGAAGGTGTCTTGGCTCCCCAAAAACACTATTTGAGTCTTAGAGGTACTATTTATGAAGCCATAATTTACGGGTGTTACTATTCTTCCACTCTTATATAATTTTTTCCTTGAAATTACCTGGTGAAAATAAGTGTGGGCACTAAGCCTACATCTGCTCCTCGCTTTCCTAAGTAACTTCTTCTATAATGTGATGCTTCGATAACACTTTAATCAGTGGTATGGTTTTATTCCGTAATTGCTTTACTTCTCTAGCTAGAATCTATATCGATTCTTCTTCATAAGTTAAATCTAGTTGTACTTGGATCTCTTCTGCAGGTATTACATGTGTTGGATTAGATAAGTACCACTAGAGCATCGATACATGAAACACTTGATGGATCTACTGCAACTTAGATGGTAAGGCTAGCTTGTATGTTAATGGCCCCACATATTCTGTAATCTCATAGGGACCAATAAATCTAGGGCTAAGCTTACCTTTCTTGCCAAACCTAAGTACCTTCTTCCATAGTAATACTTTCATGAAAACTTTCTCACCCACTTTATATTCTATATCCCTCCTTTTAAATCAGTATAGGATTTTTGTCAATTTTTGTTAGCTTTGAATCTCTCTTTTATAATCTTGACTTTATCCTTTGCATCCTTGATCAAATCAATTGCCATAATCTTGCTTTCACCCACTTCACTCTAACAAAGAGGAGTTTTACACCTTCTGCCATATAGTGCATCATAAGGTGTCATGCCTAAAGTAGCTTAATGACTGTTATTATATTTAAATTTAGCCAAAGAAAAGTACTAGTCCTAACTTCCTTTGAACTTTATCATACAACTATGTAACATGTCTTCTAGTACCTATATCACCCCATTCTGATTGCCTGTCTGTTTAAGGGTAAAAGCTATACTATATGTTAGTTTGGTACTAAAAGCTTCATGTAACTTCTTCCAAAACTTAGAAGTGAATCAAGGATCTTTGTCAAAAATAATGGCTACTATTACCATGAAGTCTCACAATTTCATTAATATACAGTAGTGCTAGCTTCTTTAAAGAGTAGTCAATCCTCAAAGGATATGCTATCTTGGTCAGCCTGTCTATGTTCACCCATACAACATCACACTTGTTCCTAGTCAGTGGCAATCTTATAACAAAATCCATGGTAATCTTCTCCCATTTCCATTCTGGCATTGCTATTGGATGCAACAATCTAGAAGTAACTTGATGCTCAGCCTTTACTTACTGACATGTCAAACACCTGGCTATATATTCAGCTACATCACACTTCATCCTTGCCCACTAGTAATGAGGTTTTAAATCTAGGTACATTTTTGTACTGCCTAAATGCATGGAATAGAGAGCTTTAAGTGCCTCTCTCAAAATCTTATCTTCAAGTCATACGTATTAGGTACACACCACCTGCCATGGTAATATAAATAGCCAACCTCTCTTAGCTCAAACTCTATAGTCTTCCCCTCTTTGACTTTACTTATAGTTTATACTAGTTGTCCATCTCATGTTTATGCCTCTTTTATCTACTGCTTAAAATTTAGCTTGATTTGTAATTCAGCTAAGATGGCATCTTTCTCTATGTACTACATTCTAACATTCATTGCTCTCATTATCACCATAAACTTTCAGCTCAATGCATCTGCAAGTACATTAGCCTTTCTCAGGTGATAGTCTATCAAGCAATCATAATCCTTGATTAACTCTAACCACTATCGCTGCCTTAAGTTTAACTCTTTCTGAGTGATGAGATATTTCAAACTCTTATGATTAATGTAGATGTAACACCTTTTACTATACAAGTAAAGCCTCTATATTTTCAATGCAAACACAATTGTAGCCAACACTAAATCATGAGTAAGATAATTCCTCTTATATGGCTTTAGCTGTCTAGAAGCATATGCTACAACTTTACCCTCTTACATTAGTACATATCCGAGTCCATTGTGTAAGTATCACTATAAATGACAAACTTCTTCCCCTGTTCAGGTTGAACAAGGATAGGTGCTTTAGTCAGCATTGCCTTTAACTTATCAAAGTTCTCCTGACACTTTTCATCCCATTCAAACTTCACATTCTTCCTTATCAACCTAGTTAGTGGTGCTACAATCATTGAGAAAGCCTTTACAAACCTTATATAGTAACCAACCAATCTTTGGAAACTCTATATCTCAGTCACATTCCTAGGAGGTTCCCATTCCAATATAGCTTTAACCTTCTACTCTGATACTTTCTGCTGATACAATATGGCCTAGGAAAACCACTTCATTTAGCCAAAATTCACATTTACTTAGTTTGGTATATAGCTACTTCTTTCTTAATTTGTAACACAATTTTAAGATCCTATTCATACTCCTCATTGGTATTAGAATACTCTAGAATGTCATCAATAAATACCACCATAAATTGATCCAAATAAGGTAGAAAGACCCTTTTCATTAAGCCCATAAAGGCTACTGGAGCATTAATGAGTCCAAATGGCATCACTAAGAACTCATAATACCCGTATCTTGTTCTAAAAGCAGTCTTAGGTATATCAGTTTTTTTAATCCATAACTGATGATATCCTAATCTCAAGTTAATCTTGGAAAAAGGCACCAGCACTCCTAAGCTGATAAAAAAGATCATCAATCCTAGGCAAAGGACATTTATTCGTCATAGTCACCTTATTCAATTTCCTATAATTAATACACAACCAAAATGACCCTTCTTTCTTCTTTATAAAGAGCATAAGTGCTCCTCTAGGTGAACTATTGGGTCTAATGAAACCCTTATCCAACAATTCTTGCAATTGCACCTTTAACTCATTTAGTTCTATATGTGCCATTCTATATAGTGTAAAAGATATAGGTGAGGTACTAGAATATACTTTAATTTCAAAATTAAGCTCCCACTATAGAGATAGTCCTGGAAACTCTTCTAAGGACACATCAGGAAATTCAAACACAACTGGAATCTGATCAATACTAAGTGTGGAGTTGCTAGTGTCAATCACATGGGCTAGGTATGCCTCACAACCCTTATGGCTTAATCATCTCACCATAACAACTAAGATGAGGTTAATGTAGACACTGGGTTTCGAGGGTATCATGCCCTATTCCCTTTAACTATCTGAACTACTGTAAATTTTATGAACTATTCATGTCGCCCTCAGGCATTACCGGATATTTTAAAACAAACGAGTAACATAACGATTGCTTTATTGCCTAGCCAAATTTTTTAAACCTGCAAAAGAACACTTCTATGAAATGATACACTATGACCAAGCATCATTGGATCCTCTGGTCCTCCAATATCTCATCAAAACTCAACCCATCCCAATCATAATAT
>CANXYI010022402.1:0-12002 GCA_948208565.1 Hura crepitans
TAAATTTTTAACAGCGACTGCTAAAAATGAAATAGATTTATTGATAATTGCTTATTGCATTAAAAAGTTAATAAATGCCTATTGATTTCATTTCTTTCAATAAGTTGACCCTTAAATTCTAATAAATATTTGAACTTATAATAAAATTCAAATTTTACAATAAATTTTATATCATCCATTGATGATATAAAAGTTTATCAATCTCTTTTTCATTAGATATTTTGAATAAGCACATACACTAGCAAAGGGGGCTTTGCCTCCAATTACAAATATTAAAAGTTAAAATTATATAAATTTTTAAAATTAAAATTCATTTCTATACACATGATTTTTCAAACAAAAATTTCACAATTTCATACATGTAACTATTTTTCTCACGTCCAATATTCATTTAAGCATGTAAGCAAAAGGTTATGATCATCTGCAGATACAAGTTATTGCTACGAATTTCGCCACGCTAGTGGCACAACAATCAAACGGCAGCATGTTTGGTCTGAGATTCCAAAGGTTTACCCTTTTCATCCTCTTCTATGACCTCTTCTTCAGCCCAAACCCTACTGTTCTCACTCCCATAAGCTCTACTACACACCAAAAAGTAGACAAAATTTATCACACTCAACCCAGCAAGAACCCAATAGTAATAATCGTAGTGACCTCTGTTCAAATTATTTGATACCCAATTCACTTTCCCATCTCTTTTGGTACCATATTTCAGAATCACCACTATTAGACTCCCTACCAAGTTCCCAAATCCCATGCCTAGTGAGAAAAGTGAAACTCCAATGCTGGACATTGTCTTAGGGAACTGAGAGTAATAGAATTCTATTTGCCCAATTGCATTAAAAGCCTCAGCTAGTCCTGTAAGGCAATGCTGTGGCACTAGCCACATTGCTGACATGTTCACTTGACCTTTTGGCTTATCGGCCAATCCGTGGCTAATCGCCCTGGCTCGCCTCTTATGCTCTACAGCTCCTGCAACTGCTGTGGCTATACACGAAAGTATTAGACCGATCCCCATTCGCTGTTTATTCGTGAGTCCTCGAGGCCTTTTCGTGTATTTGGCGATAATTGGAACGAGAATTCGGTCGTAGATAGCAACCCAGATTGTCAACGTGAGGATTGTGAATACACCAAATGAGCCTGCTGGGATTTTGACGTCTCCTGCAAAACGCCTGTCCATGGTTTCAGCTTGGAGTACAGGGAAGGCGTGTTGGCTTAGTGTGACTGCGATCATTATCCCTGTGGACCATACAGGGAGGACTTTGATCAGAGCTTTTAGTTCTTCTACTTGCTTAACTGCGCAAAGTTTCCATGGATCTATAGCCAACCCATCGTTGTCCAACTCCTTTTCAGGATTTGTAATTAAGCATGCTTTGTTTAGAAAGCTGAGCTTTTCTGTTGGTTTGACAAACCTAGAACCTTGGTGATAGTACCATCTACCAGAATCTTGAGGCGGCAGAGTCAGATTCATGTTCTTCCAAGTAGCAGAAATGACTTGGCCAAAGCTAGAAATCAAGCTAGTATTTGCTTTGATTCTGATGTAAAGAGAAGAACCCAGAAGAAAAAGCACAGTTGACGTTAACATAAACCCAACAGGGACCCCAAACCCAACAACCCAACCAGCTTTATCTTGGATTGCTACTATGAATACAACTGAAACCATCACTGAGATTCCCACAGAAGCGTAGTACCAATTGAAGAAACTTTGCAAAGTTTTTTCATTTTTGGGGTTTTTAGGGTTGTCGAATTGATCAGCACCAAATGCTAAAGAACATGGCCTTATTCCACCAGCCCCAATCGCCATTAGAGCAAGTCCTGAGAGTAGAAACACCATTTGCCCAGCGTCTGGAGATATGCAGCCTTGCAAATTCCCATCTTTCTGGTCACAATGTGGAGGCCTTGCGCTTGGAATTATCGCTGTTAGCCATAGCAAAATCATACCCTGTGACAAAATTATATAATTGCAAGTGACATTATAAAACAATAATAGTAAATACATATTCAATTTACTTATAATTCAAACGATTGAGTCGAATTATTTTTATAATCGATAAGTTCGATTCCTACCATTTCATACACTTTTAATTTAGTGCTATCACCAAATTAAAAAAAAAAAATGGTAGCATATCACTTATTGGGTTCAGGTATTATAAGAGAATGAATTTGATTTAATTTTTTTCAAAAAAAATAAATATACTTACAAGAAGACTTGTGACTGTTCCGAGCACGATAACACGAAATCGACCCAAATAAGAATCGGAAATGAAAGCTCCAAAAGTAGGGGTAAAAGATGATATGGCTGACCAAAGAAACAAAATGGTAGCTCCTGTTGCACTTGTCAAATTGTATTCAGTTTGCAAGTACAATATCATATTTGCATGAAGCCCTACTCCAGCAACCTTCTCAAAGCTCTCATTTGCTACGCATAAAATTAATCCATACATAAAAATTTTAGAGAAAACCTTACATTTGCAATTAACATAAGATCATATTACACAATACCTATTATAAAAGGCATGGTCCTGAGTCCACCCTTCCTTCGTTTAGCCTCTTGTGTTGGTTTCTTTTCATCTTTGGCCATTTCCATTCTTCCTTCCTCCTGCAATAGAAGTGGTGTTGTAAATTTGCATACATTCGTGTGTGTGTGTGTATATATATATATATAAAATATGTGTATTAACTTTGAAAAAAGCAAGAACAAAGAGATGAACTTTAGGAGTAGGTGGGTGGAGGTTACAAGGATTCTAATTAATATACTAGTTCTAGAATAGTTATGTTGTTTTTAGATTTTAGTGTATGGTTTTTTGGAATATTGGAATCGGTTTTGTTTTTATTCTTTGTTTATATGAGAAAATTTTATACCTTACCTATCAAATCTTGTTGTTTAATTATTCATGTTACTATTTTTGTAGTATTATCTTACACTTTTTATAATGTTGATATTGAGACGGTTTTATTAGATATTTAAAATTATAAACAGAAAAAGAAAGAGTAATCATAAAGCAAAAGTTTAAAAAGTTAACTTTTATTAAATAAAATAAATTTGTTTTTAACTCGCTTTAAAAAATAGCTTAAAGGGTTATAAAGAGCGTGAGTATATGCAAATACCAACTTAACTCAAATCTGATATCATATTAAAAAAAATTGTACCTAATTTATCTATAAATTAGCTTAGAGAGTGATTATTACACAAGTCACATGAGTATATATAGACGCTTACGGAGTCCTAACATTGCAATTTGACTCTATTATTGTGTTAAAGAAAATAAACTTTACGATTAATTCATCCCAAAAGCTAATGTAAGGAGTAAAGATTATACAAATTATTATAAAGAGTAACGTCTATTTATATTTAATAAATGTGATTTTTTCTTTTGTTTTTTTGATTGAGTACCAACAGTGCTATTCTGAAAAAACTGATACAAAATTGTGGTTTTCAATTAGCGAAAATGTCATGATTTTATTGCTGTCACAACTACCATCATTTGATTCATTTCCAGGGTTATCATTTTATATGTTTTTTTATATTAACAGTTAATTTTTGAAAATTATTGCTTACTCACAAGCAATTATTGTTTACTCACAAGGCAACTTAATTCATATAAAATGTGAATAAAAAAATTATGAAAATACCTAATCTTATTGACTTTAATCAGAATAAAAACAAGATATGATGATTAATTATATATGACTATCAATTTTTTTTTTTAATAATAATTATGTGCAAGACAAAGTACGAAAAAAAACAATCACAGGAATGATTTGCAGGTGCAATTTAAGTTGGTAATTGACTGAAATTGAAAGATAGATTACACCCACATTCCCAATTTTTATTTTTATTTTTTTTCCGTGGAAACTATGTATAATTGGTATCTACAGAGAGACAACAGCTGGAATAATCTCAATATTCATCAAGAATTTTTTTTTTTTTAAAAGGAAGCATTCTAAAGGCAAAATGTCCAGAATATAAGAAATTTTGTTGGAAAATTTGGAATCTAAATTCTCTAAATTTGGTAACAACTAAAACATAAAGCTTGCTTAATTAATTTAGAATTTCTTGAATTAAATAATATTTCCGAGAAATAAATGAAATAATAAAAATACACATACCAGCTATATATAGTATATATTTAGTAGAACTTGATCATCAGAAGGTCTGCTATCTTAATTTCTTGGACCAGCAATCTAGATGCCAATTTCATGGATGGACTGATTTTTTTTTTTTTTGTATAAACATATAATTTTTACCAAAAAAATAATAATTATATATAAAAAAATGAGCATACGTTATGTTGATTATATCATGTTTTTATCATGATGAGAAGCAGTCGTTACTCTTTTCATAACAACAGCCTTTGAGGTAAGGTGTTCATATAATTATTGTGAGTACTCAAATTGACAAATGTCAATAAACTTTAATTTTGTGTTTTTGTTTTTTTTTTTATCAGAAACCATTTTATTTACAAAAAAAATAAAATAATTTTCCAATTGATTTGTATAAATCTTGTTCTAATTCTGTAAATTAATTCATTGTAGCAGAACTGATTTTTATGGATAACAGATGAAAAATTAAGATTTATATCTGCTTCATATTCAATATTCATATCATTCAAAAAGGGCTACTTGATTTGAATAGTGATGTTTTCTTTTTGGGATGAGTATAAGCTGCAATTTTGCTACATTTACGAAATTAATCGTTTATAATATCCATGTATGAGTTCAAATATATAATTATGTGATCTTTTTAATCCGTCATTCAGAATCATTAATCACCGTTCTTTGATATTAATGTTCAAACTCTATTTTATCTTTCAAGTTATTTTTAAAATTAAAATATCTTACAGGTATTAAAAATGTTAAATTGGATAAGATGAGATGGTAAAAGTATTTTCTCTCTTAATTAGAAGTTTCAAATTTGATTTTTTATTATGGAACATCTTTAAATGCTTAGGAGGAAGCGAATACGGGGCATTTGGATACACTTGTTAACAATTATTACGAGAAGCATTTTTGCACTATTATCGATGATTATAGAGGTATTTTAATAAACATTTTTACTCTAACAATAATTCGGAAGGCAAAATAGAATGGCAAAATATGTATTACGTTTCTCAATTAAAAAAATAAAATTAATCACCACTTGTTGAAGCACAATATACAAATTATAAGGTCAGGTGAAATGGGTAAATGCTGCTCATTTTTTGATAACATGAAAATTTCCACAATGAATAAAAATCAGAATCTGTAGTGTGCTATAAGAAATTAATCCATAGACTGCAGTAGACTCGTAAGATCCAATATTATTTTAGTTCATTATCTACAATTTCAAGCATAATTCCAAGATGAACAATGGTTATTTTGAAGGGTGCAAAATGAATTTCAAGTCAAAATAATTAATTTTTTCGTTCATGTAAAGAATCTGATAAAAATAAATAAATAAATTTACAACATCCTCCATTATATCTAGCTCAGTCCCCATGCCTGCAAAACAGCAAGAAAAACACAAGATTTTTGTAATAATAATTTAATAGACAATTTTATTTTTTTTTTACTTTGAGATTTTTACCTGAATCTGGCCATCTGAAGTTCCAACTAGTAAAACTTCTTCATTAGCATCGAGAGCCATGCAAAGAACTCTACCAACTTCTGAGCTAGTTTGCAATGTTTCAATTCTGTTCAGCTTCTTTTGATCCCAAATTTCAACAGTTCCTGTCTTGGATCCTAAATAGATTAACTCAGAGCTTAATGCCATTGCCCTTACTTCCACAGTAGTTGGCAGTGACCCTACCTGACTATTATTTGAAGCACTCCAAATCTTTTTCCATTCCAGAGAAATGGTAGACATGTTAGCTACTCACTAAATTATCATTTTTATAAAACTTGAACACTTTTTCTTTTTAATATACCTTAACAGCTACTCCATCAATGGGAGAGCTGGCTGAATAAATAAGTCCATTGCGAACTTGCAATGCATGTATTGGATTTGCTTTTCCCAGTAATTTTCTTGATCCATGTTGAATTGTAAGTATAGTTGCTGTTGCCAAGTCAATTTCCTGAAAACAAAAGCAGGTTTTTCTTAAACAGAACTTTGTTATGGTGTAAACCTTGTCTCCAGGGGGGAAAAAAGGTACCTGAATGCTACTATCATGGCATCCACAATATAATTTTCCTTGCACTAGAGATAAGCACTTGACATACTTATTTGGGTTCAGCAGTTTTGATACTCCATTCCATGAGTGAACCTGACAGGAAATGAGAATCCTATCACATGCCAATTGAAAAACTCATAGACTTGGTCTAAGTATTGTTATTATACTGTACCTTGACACCAGCACCCTGTGGAATGAAGCATGAAATGCTATTCGCGACGACTAGATTATGAACTTGATCTTTCATATCATGTACTTGTACACAATGCAATGCATCATTTGCAATGGACCAGACCTGTTTATCCAAATACAGAACTAATTACTGAGCACTATGAAAATTTATAAGAATTATTGATAATGGCATTGAAGAATGGTTAAGTTCAGTTGTTATGGAAAGCATACCCTGGCGGTTTTATCAAGTGAACCACTGTATAGTTTTTCTCCTGATTGTAAAACCACCAAGCTGGTAACTGCCTTCGCATGTTCTCGAATTTCTTGCACGAGATGAAGAATGCTACCTCTTCCAGTCCAAACCTTCAGAAATTGTGAAAAGAATGTTAGTAGACTCTGATTTTGCGCAGTTTGAGAAGCTAATTGGCAAGATAAGTTACCTTTATAGTTCCATCAGAATGGCCAGAAAAGATCTTGTCTTTGAAGTAAACAATTGAAGTCACTTCCCCATTTTGCCTGCAATCTATTTGAGCTAGTTCTACATGGTTCCACAATTCCTGCTTTGCAAAAAATCATACTAATTTTCTTTTCCAGTGAATTCATCTTTCGGAAAATAAAGGAATATTTGCAGTAAACAAACTTACGGCACTGGAGTCATGCCCTTCAGATAGAACTTTCAGAATTTCCACTGCAAGTGTAGAGGATTTCTTAAGCTCTCTCAGTCCTTTTTTAATGTCTTTCATGCAGGACACAAGGTCCTTCAGCCCCTCTACAGTTCAAAATTTCGTACATGTAAGTTTTTCAATTGAATTAAACATTCAAGATAGTTGCATAGATTGCCACATACCAGGGTCATTAATGAAGCTTTTTAGAGCAAGCAAGGAAAGGACTTTGTCTTCTGTGTCTTTAGCAGAGTTGAAGATTTTAACGAAGCGCTTGAGCAAACAGACTCGAGCTGCTCCTCTTATGCCTGTGTCAGGAAGAACACCAAGCATATGCACGAGCCATGCTGCTGATATGAAGCAGGCTGAAGACAACTCTGCATATTTGCTGTTCATGCCTTCTGCTAAAGCCTCAAAGATCAGACCAAACTCATGGGTCACAAAAGCAAATGCCATTTTTCTTTCCCAATCGTCGGCTGCTCTCTCTTCTTCCTGCGGATGTTAACAGATTCAGTATAGTACTAGGCAAGGAATAGAAGATAGTAGAAGAAACAGAATGATGCCAAGCTGACCAATGTTTCTTCAACTTCTCCAGACAAGTTGCCAAGCTGCTCCATGCGCATAAGATTTCGGTAACTTTTGCTAAGTCCCGCACGTTTCAGAAGATAAGCTCGAGCAAGGGACTTTCCTGATGTTGTGAACCGCCCTTGCAATGACAAAATTGTATTTGCTGCAGCTATTTGAGCTGCAGGAAATTCCGATTGCCTGAGACATGAAATCAGACTATCTAGTGCCTCTTCTCGGTAAAAACTCATCTTCCTCGGCTCAGCCTGCCAACCAATACTCTGACTGTAAGTACTAAGTAGTATAGTATTGAGAGATAACAATATGTGATCTGATCTGTTCATAGTTTCATAGAAAGCAACAGGAAATAAAGAAGAAGAACACACCAGAAGGTCGAGTTGGAGCAAGAGACCGGCCACAATAGGACATTGATCTTGAAGAGCTGTCTGTAAATAATTAAGAAGGCTGTGCATTGTGCTGTAAGGACCTTCATCTTTAATAATGTAAAGAACTTGCTCACCGAATGTCCTCCTGGTGAAAAACGGGAGAAACCACTTAATTCACACATATCAAACAGCAAAAATGGTGCAAATCAGGTTTGAATTTCTTAGTAAAAGAATGATCACCTGCTTAATTTAACCAGTTCGAAGAAAAAGCTAACTATCTCGAATCGTTCTCCATCACTTGCACTCATGAAGCTCTCCAAAACTGGAGCCAATTCAGCTTTATCAGCAATAATGTTTCTACATTTCCCATATTCCTGCATGCATCTTAATAAGATTCCAACTGCTGCAATTCGTTCCTCTGCCCACTCTGCTTCCAGGCTACTCGCAATACTTTCAATCACTTTAGTTGATGAGACAATGGCATTAGCAATCGAAGAAACAATACTTTCTTCGCTACTGCCAAGAACCTGCCCGAGTAGAAGGACAGCAGCTGTTTTTGGGTTCAAACATATTTTAATCATCTCCTTTTTGTTCTTGATGACTAGCAAGAGGGATTCCACCATGTCCATCTCTAGTAGGCTCATGGTAGAAGGTCTTAACAGATATATCAACACAACAGCTTCCATTAGACCTTTCTTGAAAAGAGCCACAATGCATTCCACATCAGATTCAACTCTTGTTAATGTCTGAATCACTCCTTTGTCTCTTGACCCCAATTCAGTTAAGAGATAGACTGTCGCTTTCAGCACCTCTGCATCAACTGAATGGAGAAGCATCTCCACGAATCCGTTAATTACCGGTGGTTTCGATAGCATGCTTTGGATATCAAGGTCCATATTCGCCTCTTGCCAGAACTTCTCAATTCGAAGAACAGCCATTTCAGATTCATTCAAAATTTCTGACATACAAAGATTAGTAATGGCAAGTCTTAGCTCACTCATAGTACTGTCAATGCTAGCTTGGCTAATGACACTGTCAGGCGAAGCAACAGGAGGAATTGCCGCAGCCTTGAATCTGGGCTCACTCTTCTGTTGTGGAATTTCAATATGGCCAGAGAGGAAATCAGGATTCTGTTCTTGCCAGCTTGCGACCAGCCTTTTCAGCACATAATTTGTCTTGGGCAGTTGAGTGCTATGCAAATTCTGGCGAGTAATCGGGCACGTTGAGTTCCCTCTATCAAGCCATTCTTGAATAGCTTTCCGTTCGTAGGTCTGCCCTGTTTCAAGAGTCACAGGATCATCAAACAGCTGGCTGGTTATCGGACAGACAAAGTCCTTAGGCGGGGTATGTTTTCCGGTACCTGGAGGCTTATCTGTACCTCCCATCACATGCTCTGGTGAGCTAAATGACGAAAGAAAAACAAAAATGAGACAATTGTTGTGGACAATATAAAGATGATGGGATAACTTCAATGAAACATACCTATCAGAATCAACAACAATAGGCTGTTTCTGTTTCTGGGTTCGGCTTTGTGTAGACTCAAACAATGCAAATTTTGTCTCATTTTCCTACAAGACAACATTGTTAAAACATTAATAACTAAAAACAACTGCATAGGTAAATCAGTCCAAACATATGACAACTATGTTTCTCGTTGGCAACGAAATTACCTCAGCTTCGGCATCAGATTCCGCACCGCAAGAATTTACCATACTCTTGTTCAAGAAACTATAAGACTCCAATTCAGAATCGGAAATCAAAATCAGCGATGATGTCAATGTTTGTACAGAGACTCTTTGAGGATATAATGGGGAAGAAGACTTTGATTTGCTGCTCCCACTGAAACTAAAGAATTCAGACGATCTTTCTTCTTCAGCCCATATTGGCTGCAATAGTTGCAGAGAAAAAAGGGAAATGTTTTAGGACTAAAAGACAAGACTATGCTTGGAATTGTCAAATGAAACAACTTTTTGTTTGACTCTGTAATAAAAAATAAATAAATCAACCAATCACCGCAAGAAAACCATTCAATCATTTTGTAATAAGGAACCTTCGCCTGCAAACAGATCTTGAATGGTTCAAAAAAGCAAAATAAAGAAAATATGGGTTCATCAAGTTGCCATAATTAATATAAAAAATTTGGATAATTCATCAAGTTGGACTTCTAACGAATGGAGTATTGCTTTAGATAGATACATTAGATTAGATTGTGTGGACTAAATTGCGTGAAAGTGTAGACTCGTCAAATACTGCAATATGCCTTTTAAGCAGACAAAATCAAATAATTGATTTTATATAAAAACTGAGTATAATATATTCTTTCTTGTCTTATTGACATACTCAAAAAACAGAATTTCCTAAACTTAATTGAAGGACAATTGAGAATTAATCTATTAGACCCAAGCATTTTTCATGTGATGCTTGAATTGAATAGAGTTGAAGGAATCTTGATAAAGACAAGAAGAACAGTTAAAAAGATTGAATTTTTTTTTTTAGATTGTAATAAAATAAAATAATTAGAAAATCAGAAAAATAAAATCAAGTAAAAGAACATATTGGAAATTGAGCATTACATTATACCGTCCATTCTTCAATCCCAATTCCCCTGTTTTGATCTTTTCACCGTCTACGCCGGTGCCATTCAAGAATTTATCAACTGTTCCTATCTTCTTCAAGATTAACGGTGGTGGTTTAACTGTTCTGTTTCTATCGCTATTTCTTATAATCTCCTTTAAGTATTCAGCAAGAACTCTGCAATTCTCATCAACAACATCCTCGTAACTGCTTTCTAATTCCTTCAACTCCAAAGCTTGACCTCCACTCATTTTCGACAACAGTTTCGAGCTTGGAAGAACCACCGATATCGATTTCTCATCACTATCATAATCCCCATTAATGGCTAAAGAAGACAAAATGCTTGATCTTTGCTCATTGAACCACTGAATAACCGGTAAAAGATGGACTAGGAACAGCTCCTCGAAAAGAACTGGCGCTATTTCTGACCTTGCCAATGATGGCTCTAATGAGAAGATGTTGAGGAGACTACTGGAGGCATCGGTGGGTTGCTTGTTTAGAGAGTAAATTAGAGAGAGAAGAAAGGAGGAGAAGGGATTTTCTGGGTATGAGAGGAGCAGCCGCTCGGCGAGGCGGAGCGAGGAGGATTTAATGAAAGCGTTTTTGGCAACGATGGCTTTTTCGAGAGTTTCTGAGGCTAAGTTTAGGGGTTTTAGGGAAATGGTTGGGTTGGATGGTGAGGTTTTGCGACGCAGAATGGTGAAAAGGCGGTGGCGGATGTCTGGTCGGGAGAGGATTTCTGAGAAAAAGGTGGAGGTGTGGCGGAGAATTTGAGAAGCTGTGGTGGCGGCTGTTGTCATGGTGGTGGTGGATTTAGTGGAGGACGTTAGTGGGATTTAAGTGATCATTGGTGGCTTTAGTGAGGTTCATGGCATGTTTGAAGTGAGATTGGATGATTTCGGAGCCGAAACTAACCAATTTACCCGAATTTTATTTTTAATTTTATTCTGCTGGTGCGAAAAGGGTAAATTGGGACGGCATCTCGAAGAGACATTTAATTATTTTAAAAATTCAAATTTAACCGATCAAATAAATTAAATTTTTTATATATTTTATTTTTATATATAAAAATAATAAAATTTCATTTTTTTTATATAAAAAGGTATTATTTTAAAAAATTTAATAAATATGATATGTTATTTTTATAATTTAAAAATCGAATTAATTAAAAAAATAATATCAAGGAAGGAATTTGGGAGGAGAAAGGCAAAAACAAGCCGCGTCGTCTTCGCCGCCCTTGCCGGCCTTGGGGCCTTGACTCTATTGGGTTCAGTTTACACTTGAAAAAGTAGACATTTCTACTCATGAAACTATAAGCATTAGTTGCTTAATCCATTTGTCATTAAATTTTCCATCTTATGGTATGAAACCATTAAGATCCCTTAAATGGCTCAATTCCTCTCCATTGATTTGTACGTAACATTAATTCCACTGGCATACCTTCTTTATATTGTTAATTTTTTTTGTTTGGTTGTAATAATAAGCCTAAAGTTTCC
>CANXYI010022429.1:0-10464 GCA_948208565.1 Hura crepitans
TGATTACCCAATTCAATTTTCCAAAAGAATGCATTTTTCAAATATTGAGATTTATCGGGATGTTATAGTTACGCAACTATTTAGCTTGAAGATTTACTTCATCGTATCAGATGTCTACCCTCGAAAGAATGGATTTGCACCTTAAACATGTGTATGGATAAGAGAATTTCCTAGTTGTTGGTTTAGCCAATTTTGCTTTCACTCAGCAGAATCATCTCATGTAGCAAAATGTTACTCCCAATTATGTCCTTTTTTGCTGTTAAACGACGGTGTTAGCGTGTCTTTTACTAGGGTTGTTGCTATTTAACTTCCCTTAATATGTTCCTTATTTAAAAAATGAAAGTCGAATAACAGGGGACAAGTTAAAATCTTACTTTTTTGGTTAAGACATCTAAAATAACAACATTTTTATGAATATAGCCTCAAAATTTCGAGAAAAACAAAATAATTTAATTATAAAGAAGTCGTAAAGTGCAAGCTTATTTCAAAATAGTGAACTTCTATCTTTTTAATAAATAAATAATTTAAATTTTTTAGATAATAATAGGGGATTTTTTCTGTAAAAAAAGGAATCTCAAAATGTTCAAGGAACCAACGAAGAAAAAAGAGCATAGAATAAGAAAATGAAATAATAAAGCCAACAAAATAAGTGAATCGAGGGAAACAAATCTTAACCTCACTCACTGTTTTAGCATATTCTAAGCCAAAACGAACAAATAGCAAGCAAACTAAACCTCCAAAAAAAAAAAAAGCAAACTTGCATGTTTCACGTTTTCTCTAATCCCAAAATCTCTAGAAACAACCAAGTCCATAAAAGATAGTGAAAACATGAAACATGCAAAAAAAGCACCAAAAAATCAAGAGACCTTAAAATGCGAAAGCCAAATATTGTAAATAAAAGGGAAATAATGAGAATGAAAAAATGATGGATGATTTTTATGGTCAAACCAAAAATGTTCACCTACAACAAAAAAGAATGAAAAGAAAATGAGAAATTAAGGGATCCAGCAAAAAAAAAAAAAGGAGAATAAAAAATTGAGAAGATAAAAAAGGAATAAAAAAGCTTTTTTTTTTTTATAAAGTCGAGACATGTTCAACTCCTGCGGAAACAAAGAAACAAGTCAAAGAAAATTTGAGGAAAAACTCAGAAGAAGTAAGAAAAAAAAAATAAAGGAAGAAACTTACATGTTCTTTCTTCAAAACTCCATGAATCCATAAAATTGCCATGCGATAATTGAAAGTGGTTACTTGAGATGCTAAAAAAATGCAATTATTTTTAAGAATGGGATAAAAATCATGACTAGATCTATGTATAAAGTCTAGTTCTCTTTAAGAGAATGATGAAGTAAGAGATTGGACAAATAAGAGCATCACTAATGGATGCAAAAAATAATAATAATAATAATAAAAAAAATATAAAAAAATAAAAAAACAAAGGGATGATCCCATTTGCACAATAAATGGGCCATGCCTCTTATATTTTCTCCGAGAGAATTGTAAAAGTGGGATCAATCCCTCTATGGAGGGACTGTCCCATTTCTACCATATTTTGTAATGGTTTTCCATGTGGTAGACCATTATAAAAAAAATTGTAGAAACTTACTGCTGCCAAATTTTAAACATTGGCCAATGTATTTGAAAAAAATTAGTGTTGGTCTTTTTTACTTTATTATTTCTCAATTTTTCACCTATAAATTCTAAATGCTTTTCAAATTTTTCTACACAAGATCTACTCTCGGTCAATTAAAAAAGACATTTAGAAGCAAATTACTCTCTTTTTTCACCTAAAAATGGATCCAAATCAATATAATTTTATTTATTTTCTTAATTACTTGCAAAATTCCAACTTCCTTCAAATCCAAATTTCAAATCCTCAAAATCTAAATTCTAATTTCCAAATTACAAACATCATTCAAAACCAATTGCAAACCTTCAAATTTTCAAATTTTAAATTCCCTTTTTCTCTTTACATACTCAAAATCCACAAAACATATCAATGTTGATTGAAAATTAGGAAGTTCTCAATTGTAATGTTCTTGGCCATGTAATGTATTTTATAATATAATATTTAAAATTATAAAATGTTGTTTTTAATGATGTAATTTTATTTTAAATTTAACCAAGTTTATATTGTAATTTTATATATTGATAATTAATTTTAACCAAAATAACTCTAAAAACTTAAATTTTAAAATATTTTATCCAACTCAAAAATTAAATTGCATAATCAAAACTAGTTATGCAAATTATTAAACAAATATGTTAATTTCATTTTTTTTATTAAAAAAGTCACATGGCACCACAAATGGGACTCACCATTAGAGCAGAGAGTCCTATTTTTTCAAGAGCCCCACTTTGTGTATGTGACACCTACATGGCACTAAAGTGAGCCCCTAAAAAATGAGACATGGGACACACTTGCATCGTACTTTGGCCATAATTTTTTGAATAAAGATTTATATTAGAACTGTGAGATAAACCCCCCACTATAATATGGAGTGGTGAATCTTTTATTGATCACTCAACTACCTTTAGGTATCTCATGCTATACCTAATCTCCTAGCTATGTATTCTTCATGGCGAAGTAAAAGCAACAAAGTCAAAGTGTAGCATATGATACTTAAAATACCTCAATGATCTCAAGCCTAAGGATAGTTGCACCGCTGATATGATGAGATACTTTAATTGACATAGATTACATATCTATGTGAAGATCTCATGTTAAGTCTCCAATGTACTTGCTATTCAAATAAGCATCCACATGTTAACCTTAAGCACCATGATGCTTACAACTTCTGAGAATAACTGCTTAATTTAGTTAAGGAGTATAACATGTGCATTAATAATGTCTAATCTTGTTAACACTATGACTAGGGATAGTTTTGAAATTATCACATTTGCATGCAATAGAAATCTCACATCATTAACTCTTCATGATTTCCTCTACATCATTATTTTTTACTAAGGACTTTATTACAAAGTTTAAGATAATTATCAAGCAAATGAATTAACATAAGCACTATGTACAAAAGTATGCCTTTTATTAATAAATTTTATTATACATAAAATATCCTTGTTACATATGTGCTTTAGAGTGTATAACTAACAATACAAAATGCCTAATTTATCCAAATCCATAAAGATACAATTGTCTTCAACAGTATGTGATTTAAAGAATGTACCTTCTGACATATAAAGAATATGCATGCAATACTTGACAACTTGTAAGACCTCCTAACCAATATTCTATGAAATACAAGTTAAGTAATGTTACTTCATGTACATATATATTCCTATAACTTGGACTAGAAAGTTTCATTTCATAATCCACTCTAAACCTTAATTATGGAACATCTTGCTTGGAAATCTAGCTGCATAATAGTTATATTGATGCATTACCAAATTTACCTGTAAAGAAAATAACACTTTTTATGACATTTTATCCAACCTGCATAATGGCATTCATCACATAATCTGCAACTCCATTTTTAATATATATATTTTTAAAGGGTTAATAACTCACTATCTAATACATCATAACATTTAATTTCTACAATTTTGTACTCCATAATTAAAATAACAATATACATTCTACATATCTCCATATGTCTTTTTTGTAATTTACAATACAATGAACTATTCAAATCCTATTACATATCTTTGAAATACCCAAACAATATATAGCCATAGTATACCTTTCCATATCACATCATAAAATCCTCCATGAGTAAGCCTTCCTCAGTTGCAACACTTCCTTATCAGTTTTTAACGTCTAAAAAATCTTAGATTTATGTACAGTACCTTGAGACCTAGGACACACTAATTTCATGGGATGAAGGGATTAATTTTAAAGACATTATTAGTGAAGGTTTGCAAAATGAAGTTAATGAGTGAATTACAATTCTAAGATGAAAATCTCATCGTAGATATGGCGCCTTTCACCAAATCTATACACCGAACCCAAATAGGGACACATGCATGCAAAATGATATCTAGTTTCGTTATCCAAAATCACTTAAAATATAAACTTTTTTACAAGGAAACATTTCTTGAATAAAAAATGAAATAAAACATCAAAAACCTTTTAGCATGCAAATCGAGGTAAATATTAAGGTTATCATGTCAAAAATCTGGTAGCATAATGGTTGTACCGGAACATTTTCCTAAATTTTTACTTGTTTAAAACACTTCTATAAGCTCAATAAATTCATCTCTAACATTAATGGGTCCTCTTGACCCTTTAATCATAACATAAACATAATGAGCCTCAGGCTCTCCACAATCAACAATCTCATATGCAATGTCATTAATTAACACACAACATGTGAGAAGCAGAAAAATAAAATCCATAGTTAAAATATTTGATACAAAAACCCGCTGCAAAACACAGATTAGACACAATCCCTTTGGGATCACAAGAGCCCACCAGCTATATAACCATTACATTTACATCACCACTATTATTACAAAAAGAGTACAAAAATACCCATGCAGGGGTTATCTTCTTGTCTCCTGATATGCATAAGCTTTGGCTCTAATCTGCTGCCCTGTTACCTATGCATCACAAACAAGCAATGTGCTAAGCTTTCATTTAGTGGTGTAATCACTTTAACTTGTAAAAAGGTTCATTTTAACATGCCTATATATACACACAGGCCATTTTCAGATTTAATAATCACAACATGCATTTTCTGTGACTTATACACAGCCATGCACATTTTAAACAATAATCATGCCTTTAAATATTGATTATGCCAAAAATCACAAACATCCTATAATAATCAATTATAGGCCATAAGGCACAACATATATCATATTATCATCATAGTATTTATAAGAACTTGTACCATAGTCATACATTGCAAAGAATAATGACATATATATTTTTTGGTCATAATTACCATTATGCACATATAAACTCATATATGCATATCATAACTGTCCATATTAATGTTTTGAGTTGTATTAACATATAATCACCATTTTATAGCCATACTAATGATAATAAACATATTTATACACCTTAAAATTGGTTTTGGGTCATTCGAACTCATTATGTCCATATGTCACATATTAGTGCCAATTAACATATAATACCAATTTGCATTTTTTTAGCCATTTTAATTGTTTAACTTATGCCTATATTAATAAAACAACTAACCAAGACTAGATAATGAAATTACTTAGGCCTAAAGGCACTCGTACCTATAAGCATATATACTTAGGCCCGAAGGCACTCATATCTATAGATGTGTAAACTTACGCCCGAAGGCTCTCATATCCATAGATTCGTAACACTTAGGCCCGAAGGCTCTCATACCCTTTAAGCACGTATATTTTAGGCCCGAAGGCTCTTATGCCCATTGGCACATAAACTTAGGCTCGAAGGCCCTCATATCCTTAGATGCATAATCAAACTTAGGCCAAAGGCTCTCATGCTTGTCAGCATGTAAATCAATGACTTGCAGGTGGCTAGTTGACTAGTCAACCTATCCAAACTAGGTTGTCTAACTATATAGGCATCATTAAACATGCCACTGTATGTCAAATTAACCAATTTCACTTTTTATATTATTATATTACTTAAAATCACTATTGACCTTATTGCACCTTTGCATGGCCTAAACATATACACTTGGCTAACTTAGGCTTATTAATGTCTATTACACCCGTAGGATCCATTTTCGAGGTGTAATGGCACCGAACACAACATCATACCAATATGTCACATTAAAACTGAAAAATCAACTCAAATGATCATTTCATGGCATTTTCCAATATTCACATTCAAAAGGTCACACATAGCCTCTTCATGCACTTATAACATATATATTGTCCTTATATATCAAAATTTTATTTTAAGCATATTAGCACATCACTTACATGCACATACGATATTTTCACATCGATAAGAACATGCGTGCGCACATTATCACGTTTATCATTTCAAATACGCATAATGTTGTACATTTGTATATCAAGTCATTTCATGGCATTTTATTATATATTACATCCATTACACATGTTTAAATCATACAATAACCATACGCACACATTTTTAGGCATACGACACACAACATAGCATAATTGATTTTTATCCCGCATAATGCATTATAAGCAACAATTTAACATAATTGGGCATATAATCACTAGAACATCTTAAACAATTCACATAACACATTTATATAACATAACTCATCTTAATTTCCTAATCATAGCATTTATTTCATTTTTAGGCATTAAATCAGATTTATTGCTAGTATGGACATAATGCAATTAATTCATTAAATGCAATTTTGAAGCATTTTAAAGTGATTGCACATACCCAACAAGGTCGTACGAGACACCTGAAGTTGGCCTAGGCCTTCTCCTTACCTCAAGAGGCTCAAGTTGTCGTTTTGCCTATGAATACAAAATGGTACAAAAATAAAAAATTAATATAAAATAATATAAACATCGACAAAATATTTCAAGCCTATATATGTGCTCTACAACACCCAAGGAACCCGTGAAAAATAAAATTTGCGGAAAAGAAAAACTCGAGAGAGAAGAGGTTACTATTTACCTCAGGATTCTTCTCAGTTTTTCTCCCAAAATACTCCATCGTTCTCAAAAATTTTAGTGTCCATAGACTCATCTCAAGACGCTCTTCATTTCGAGTACAAGCTTGTGGAGTGGGTCGGCTTGAGGAGAAAGAAATCAACAAGGGAAAGTGACGAGAGGAGTGAATGGTTTTTCTTGGTGGAAGGAGAGGAAATTTGTGTTTCTTTAAAGGAAAAATGGATGGAAATGGAATTTCCATCCTATTTATAGTTTTTTAAAATATAAATTTCCCCTCTTTTGAAAAATTATTATAACCGATCTATCCCTAAAATTTCATAAATCCAAACCCTAAATCCTTTTAAAATCTCGAGTCCAAATTTCGACAATAACCTAAAAAATTAATACATTTTATGTCCTAAAAATTAGGTAAAAATAGTTTCCACACTCGAAAAATTCCGATTCCAAAGCCATTGGACTATTCAAAATATTTGATTATTAGGTTGTAATATTTTTGGATTATTTTGAGCAACTTTTTATTTATTTTACGGTTCAGTTTTACTTATGGCACTATTCATAGGACACTACTGTAATATCTTAATTAGCATTTTAACCATCCGAATGACTTTAGATTGGCTTCAAACTTTGCCCAAAATTCTCTTGTAATTAATACTCCCTATCGGTATGCTTAGTGTGACTCGAGTTTCGGGAAGCACTATTTATCTTGGGAAGTACTATTCATGAGAGTCAGGTTTTTTGGGTTGTTATAGTGGATCATATATTTTAGAGTTAAGCTAATAATGTTGTGTTTTTGCTCGAGGATTTTATTACTCGATGCTTTAATAGTTCGAAAGGGATTTATGTCATCAAAATTGTAATTTTTATAGGTCTCGAACAAATCATAAAATTTTAAAAGAATGGAATAATAAAGAGAGAGAAAGGCATCTTTGTAAATAATCAAAAGAATAAAGATTTATGAGGCTTTTATGCTAAGTTATTTTGAGAACTTTTAATAATAGCTACATAAAATAGAAAAAAATAAAAGAAAAAAAAGAAGGGAAAGGAGTGGTGGAAAAAGAAAAAAATCCTAAAATAAAAAAAAGAAAAAGACAGAAAAATTGATAGCACACCAATCGAATGAGGGGCTATTATGGTGAAGGTAGGCATGATAACACCTATTACGATGGTCTAGCACTGACAATTACAATGATAGGGAATCCATCAATAGAGCTATGGCAATTGAGAAAAAAGAGAATAGAGAATGGAAAGGCTATGGGAGAGAAGGAGTAGTAGAGACTACAACAACAACGCCGATAGTGGACCATGTGGTGGTAGCAGTGGCAACTTACCACTACCAGCAAAAAAAGAGAAGTAGCCAAAAACAAAAAAAATTGAAAAGAAGAAATAACAAAATAAAAAGAAGGAAAAGAGGATATAGGGAAGCTGAAGGAGAAGGAGAAGGCAGTAGTAGTGGCAGCGAGGGCGACGGTAGCAGGAGGCACTAGTTAGAACCACTGATGTAAGTTGATATAAAAAAAAAGAAAAAAAATGAAATGAAGGCAAAAAAAAAAAAAGAAATGTGAAAAAATAAGCAAAAGAAAAAAAGAAAGAAAAAAGAAAGGAAATGAATATTGTTATTATTGCTCACCAAATGACAGAACAACTATTTCTTAATGGGGATCAGTGGAGCAAGGGAGTTGCAATGTAGCTAGAACTATAGTAGTGTGAGGTAGCTAACTAATAGAAAGTGTGGCCGCTATGGACAGGGGGGCAGCATTAGTTGTGTGCATTTTGATGGCTGATTTTGTGGTTTGATAGGAAACTAAATGAAATTTGGTAGAGATGAGGATGCTAGAATTTTGGATTCTAACCAAGGCTATGTAATAACGGTTACTTATGTTTTTTCTACATAAGTAATAGAGCTAGCAAATAAGGAATTTTAGTTAGTTGTAGAGGTAAGGATGGAATTCAGAATTTAAGTTTTATGAGCTTAAGAATTTGTTTGGAACTATATTGATATTTATGTGGATTTTGTGTTTTGTATGTGTATCAATTGGCTTGTGAGATAAGTTTGAATTGTTGTTAAATTGAAGTAACCAAGCTATTCTTCTTATTGTGTGTATGTAAAGGAATTAGTTCGATTGAGAATTTTAGTTTGGGTTTTTAAATTTTATATCTAATGATTCCAGCATATTTCAAAGGCTATGAATAAGAAGTTAAAAATGTAATACTAGGTTAATAAACTATATTTATTCTTGTGTATGTTGGAGTGATTTAGTTATGGCAAGATAAAGAAGAGAATGAGGTCTTTTGGGAAAACAAAGATTTATGGCTATTGTAATTGAATTTGAGGAAGGAAAAACTTATGGATTCTGGGATTATCAAATAGTCTTGGAGGTAAATATCCAAGTCTAATATGTTATATTTAATGGTTCACGTATTTTCATTATTTAAAGTACTTAAAAGGCTTATTATATGTAAGGGTACATAATAGTATAGCATGATTAAATGAGTTAGAAGTAAGAATAATTATGTATTATGATTGTTTAGTGATGTAAGTATATCTAATTGGTATGCTACATTTTTATCATGTGCTTAACCTTGTTAAGACTATTTACATAAATATAATTATGATAGATTAATATGTTTAAAAGGGAATTGTTTAGAAATAGCTTTTATATCACATATATAGCTAAAACCTTAGTATGGATTTGGAAACTACCCTAATGTAAAGTAATTTGATAGGAATTAAAGCCAACATGTTATGTGATACTTGCAATTTTAATTATCATACTAGAAGTTGCATATGTATAGATGTATCATGCATTCTAAATTTAATAGGAAAGGTGATGTGTGAACATATGAATCCGTGCCATATGGACTGAAGTAAATTAATTTCCAAGGTATATCCTATAAACTAATTTAATAAACTAAAATGCATATGTAGCAAAGGTATGAAGGTGAATACCATAACTTATATAAAAGAGATTGGCTTTAAGTTGAGAGCAAAAGATAGATGAATAATATAAGGCATACGCATCATAAATCTTACAAGTTAAATATTGATGATTAAATTTGATTCAAGGTTAAACCATGCTTGATATATGAGAAGAAAAGGATGCATTACTGAATGGTTATGTGTATTATCATGTAGCTATTTTAATTTGATATAGGATATGTTATATATTTGATACATATGCTTGTATGCATGAACATGTATACGAGATGGATATTTCGAAAACTAATTTTTATGTGTGTATCTAGATCTGGGAACATAATAAATAAAAATGTTATAAATCATAAAATGAAAGTTGAGTAAAGGATATGATAATGATTGTTGTAAAGGCTAATTGCCTTTATGTTCATACAAAAGCTTACTGGCATAAAGTGCAAATTCATTCATGTAATAGGAGAGTAAATGGTATCAATGTAATATGTGTAAATTTATTTGCTAAATGACATAATTTTAGTACGGTTGAAGTAATAGTTATGATCTTATTTTAACGTGTAATTGAATGATACTAATAAATGTCAAGTTTCAAGAAATCATAGAAATAACTATGAATATGAGATAATGTATACTTTCATATGTTCATGAATTTGAGTTAACATAATTGCAATACAAAGAAAAATAATGAGGTACGTCATAATGATGTTATGATGATATAGGTTATGAATAAAAAGAGATGAGTTATAATGATGTCAAAGAGGATAAAAAAATCATAGTGCATTATGCTAATGATGTATAAGTTACATAAAGTTATGTGAGCATTCATCTAATGCCTATAAGTTAAAGCTTCATGAATAGTACCTTTAAAGTGTTGAAAAGTATGCTCAGAGTGTCGGGTCACCTTTACGAGGCCTGAGGTAGAATGTACTAATCATGAAACTTTGAGGGGCTAAAAAATTATGAAAATAACATAA
>CANXYI010022574.1:0-12634 GCA_948208565.1 Hura crepitans
ATACTTTAGATAAAGCAACTAAATTAAATAATTATTTGTAAGTGTTATTCATGGCATTGTAATCAATTAAAAGTAATAACAATCGATTAGTATAATACTAATACAAGATTTTAACGTGTTTTTTAATCATTGTTCAAGCAACGATGCTAATGACATTGTTTTGACCTCTAAAATAACGTGCAATCCTTTTGCCTTCAATTATTTTATATATTTATTTAGGCCGGACGAAAATGGGTATCTATAATTGGTATATTTGCCTTTAGAAAGATCTCAACTCGGAATGAAAATAGTGCTTGAATCTTGGAAAAACCCTAAAAAAATAGAGTTTGGAAAAGTATTTTGGTGTTTTTTGTGCAGTTTTTCTCTCTAAAATATTTTCTCTCTCCTTAAATTAACCAACCTCAGCTCAAAATGACCCAATTGGCTTTTATACACGACTCCCAACATAGAAAATGGGCATTTTGCTTGAAAACAGCTATTTTTCTACGCAGTAACGGCCAAAACGGCCATTTCCAGGGCTGAAATGCCCATTTTGGGGAAAACGGCCGTTTTGGCCGTCATAGGCCCAAACAACCATCCGGATGTAGGAATGCCTGTTTTGGGCCGAACAGCCATTTTTGTGATTTTGGACTTAGAACAGGTGTCCCACGTGCGGGACGGCCTGTTTTAAGCCAAAACGGTCAAAAACAACCATTTTGATCCTTTAAATAGTCATTTGTTATTTTTTTTCAAAAAAAAGGTTTAAGATCTTTGGTGTGGACATAAAAAATCCATTTTTGGGATTTTTGTCCTTTTCATCATCATTAGGCAAACCAAACGTAGGAGCCCTAGAGACCCTATGTCTACAGTTGCCCTCAACTTTAGGGAGCCAACTACAGAGTGTGTGAGGTGACCTAAAGTTCAAAAAGGATAGAGACATACACCTTGGGGGTGATCTTTTTGTAAGATATGTCGAGGCCAAAGTAAGTGCGGTCTAGGCAATCCTAGGACATTGCACCCAAGGTTGAGTTGGTTCAAGCAGTGCTAAGACGTTGCACCTAAAAATCTCTTGAAAGGATTAAATTTGGGTCGTCCCCTCTCTCTCTCTCTCTCTCTCTCTTTTCCTCTCTTTCTCTCTTTCTCCTTTCCATCTCCTCTCTTCTCTCCTCTCCCTCTCCTCTCTCTCTCTTCTTTGAAGTCGGGCAGTGCTAGGACATTACACTTAATGGTTGGTTAGCTCAGGCAGTGCTAGGACGTTACACTTGAGGTCTGGGCAGTGCTAGGACATTGCACCCAGGGTTGATTAGTTCAGGCAGTGCTAAGATGTTACACCTAAAGTTAGGCAGTGCTAGGACATTGCATCTAATGGTTGGTTGGCTCAAGCTGTGCTAAAATGCTGCACCTGAGGTTTGGGCAGTGCTAGGACATTGCACCTAAGATTGGTTGATTCAAGCAGTGCTAGGACATTGCACCTGAAGTCAAGCAGTGCTAGGACATTGCACCTGATGGTTGGTTTAGGCAGTGCTACAATGTTGCACCTAAAAAACACTTGGAAATGACACATTTGCAAGGTCCCTTAGAAAATTTAGGTTGCCCCTTATGTAGAAAAACATGAGGTAAAATATGTTAGTTCATCAGAGGTTAATTATAATATAGATGCATGTTGCGTGTGTGAGTGTATATATATTTCTCTTTTCTTTCTTCTTCTTTTTCTTTTTTGTTTTCATGTTATGACTTTATATCTTCTTTTTTGCTTTTCTTTCTCTCTTGTCTCTCTTTTTTTTTCTTCTTTTTTTTTTGTCATTTTAGTTTACTTATCTCCTTATTTGACTTTGTGTATCTCTCTTCTTTTTTGTCATTTTATTTCTTTCTTTTCTTTTTCTCTTTTTTTTATCATCATTTTTCATTGTCATTATTTAATAGGTATTTTACTGTTTTATTATTCTTTCCATATCTTGAAAAAAGCAATGAGCACAAAATATGTCAATTTTATAGATAAGCACTTTTGAGTACAAACTTTTATGTTCTAAACTAACATGAACAGATAAGTACAATAACATAAAATAAAGTAAAGCAAAGATAGAGTAAAGGCTAAGGGGCTAGAGGCTATCTCTGATCTCTCAACATCCGGAGCTCTGCTTCTATTAACTCCAGTCTCTGTGCAGTTTGTCGCTCGAACTCCTCGATCCTCATGCTAAAGTTAGCTTGATTGCACTGAAACTAATCCACCATCCAAGTCTATAGGTCTTGGAAGAGAGACTTGATTAATGGCTGAGGTGGCGGTGTTAAAGAAGACAGGCCTACCTCATTAGTCCGCTACCTCTGAACTGGCCTTTTTGGAGTCAAATCAGTCTCTAGAAGCTCCTCAAGATCTAATGAAAACTGGTTATCTCCACTTGATTGACCCCCTGCTTGTTGATCCAACTCAGCCTCTGTCAGCAATATGTAGTTGACTGGTGCTCGAGGATCGACCTTCACAATCCCTATGGTGATATAAGTATCTCAATTGTCCCACAGCTATTATCGAAGAGACTCACCCAAATGCTGCTCCGGGACCTAAGTAGTAATGCAATGAAAATATCTCCCATGACTATTCCTTTGCTTAAGGATCAGCCAGCACGGTGTAAGTGCTCTAAGATGGTCCAGGTCAGGTTAAACTACATACTATGCTCCATGGCCCAGAGGCCATATAACTCAGTCCAATTTAACTTATCAAAACTACTAACCTATTCGAGGTAGCTGAGAGATGATACTCTATATAGGTATCGATGGACTGGATCCTGTATAGAGGATGCCTTAGTTTGGCTAGCATTGTAGAGAGTGTCAAGCTGACCAACAGACCCCCAATGCTCATCTAGGCTCCTAGGGACTTCTATGTCTCCATCTATAAACAGCCGTAGTAGCTCTATAAATCACAAAAAAGAGATATTGAATTTACTCTCTAACACTGCAAATGAATAGTAAAGGCGTCATTTAATCGGGGTCATCAAAACTAGAAGGTGCTGAGGAACTCTAAGGTAACTACTGGGTAGGTGGCACACTATAACAGGTAGAATTCTCACCACCCCACTTAGGTGAGTAGTTGATCCACTTGATCTAAAATGCCTAGGTCTCACAACATCTGGGTACATAAGTATCGGCTCCTAATCTGTATGACAGTAGTCAATCGCTTATACCGCTCCATCTCCTCATCAATAAGACAACCGAGTGCGGCCACTTGTTCTGGCATGGGTTAGTAGTGTGGACGACTTTGTTGTCGTGGTGGCATAGTTACACTTGTATATTTATATGGTGCTTATGTGAAAAAAATTGTCAAAATGTACGAAAATGGTGAAAAATAAAAAAAAATATAGCTTTTATAGTGTTGGGAAAATGGGCATTTTTGCCCCACCAAAAGGGGTATTCCGGGCCGTGAAAATAGTTGTTTTCTCTGTCAAAAGTGGTTGCTTTGATGCCCGAAAATGGCAGTTTTGGGTTGAACCCAAAACACTCATTTTCCAGCTTAAAATGGCCATTTTCAACCAAAAAATGCCTGTTTTCTACCTGAAAATGCCTTTTTTTGCCCAAATTGTCTGTTTTCACTACTAAAAACTATAAATACCCTAATGCATGCATAAATTCTCATGCCACTTGAATTTTTTTCTCTATTTTTGCAACAATGAGTTACAAATTCCTCAAAAAGCTTCACAAAATTCTTAATCTCCCTTCTACATGGGCAATCCCCTCATTGGCTCCTTTCAATGGGCTAAAATTCCTTTGAAGAGTGCGTCTTGAACTGACTTTTCTCAAGGCAGTGACCCGATTTTAGGACCCACAATTCCATGTCTTTTGATTTTCTCATCAAGAACTATGCCCCCTATCTGAGGAATTTGTTGCAATTTTGGGTATATTTTTTTCTTTTGACATACTACCTTGCTGTTTGACCTATGTTACCCACTATCCATATAAGGCTGTTGATGTACTGGGCATACTACCTTCCCTAGCTACTAGATAGGTTCCACAAAGAGGGCCAATCTCTCTAAATTCCTTGCTGGATTATGCTGACAGTTACACAAACATTCCAACCCTTCAAGCAGGCACATACTTATTCATATTCTTCTCTAAATATCTAATAGTTTTAGCTAAAGACCACTCTGGAGATTATCAACTGTTCAGTTTGCTTAATAACTTAAAGAAAGGGTTGAATCCTTTTCCTTTAATCTTGGTTGAAATAATTTCAGGCTTGGATGCTATTAAATTTGGAGAAGCTAAATTCTTTCGTGGGAGCCTACTTCTACTTCAGGTTTTTTTTTAGGTTTGGCTGCAAAAGAAGCTTCACCTATTGGACGATCCTCTACCTCATGTCCTTAGATCTTATAGCTTGAAGCACTTACTATCTTAAGCCAGTATATGATGTTTCATAGATGTTAACCGATGGGTTTCATGGCTGAGTACTCTAATAGACAATAACATAAGTTTTAGAAACCCTTCGATTTGCTTATAGTATGTGTGATGCAACAGTCCATCCAGCTGTGTTCCTCTAGCTAGCTTTTGTAAGGTTACCTTTTGTATTCCTAATCATTGCGTGAGGTAGTTCGATAAGACTCAAAGGATTGTGACATCCCTATTATCTTTTAGAAGAGGAGATATATCTATTACCTTCACTTCTGGTTATCATGAGCTATAGAAATAGTTACCAAGGCAAACATCACACCTAAAGTTGCTTGCAACTTTTAGACTTCAGATGCATATAAGGAATTGGTAATATGCCCTTCCCGAGATAATAGGGCTCACTGGTTGAGGATAAGTGGTGAGAGCAGCATCAAGAGATAGAGGACTTAAAAAAATAGAATCAAAAAAAAACTTTTTTGCTTTTTTATTATATACCCCTTTTTTTTTACTTTTAACATTACACTCCATTAGTTTATAAAATGCTCAATCATGCTTATTAAAGTGGTTTTATCTAGCAACATCATATTGGCATTTTATGATAATCACAACCGAACATTAATGTAACAACACATTTCCTCATTTAATCAAGGGAGTTCTCAAATACATCTTAAACTCCTGTCATTAATCAGCCTGTGAAGGTTTTCTTAATTGACCATTTTCTCTTAACCCCTAATTTTTGCATAAGATGACTTTTTTTTGTCTTCACCCTATCGAGGTGCCCACTTTGAGCAAGGCCACCATTTGCCAATTTTTGACCCACAGGGCTATTATTTCTCTTCTTTTTTTCTTTTATTTGTCTTTAGCCATAGAACCTTTTTAACATGTCTAAGTTCACAGGTTCCTTTAGTTCATTCCCATCACAATCTGTGAGAATAGCAGTGCCTTTCAGTAACATTTACTTTAGGATGAATGGCCCTTCCCAATTTAGCTTGAACTTCCCTCTTAGGTTAGGTAGTCCTGGTCTCATTTGCTTAAGGATTAGCTCTCCTTCTTTCAGTTTATGATCCTTCACCCTTTTATCAAAGGCATGTGCCATCCTTTTCTAGTAAACTTGATTATGATAATTAGCTCTTAACCACTTCTCATCTAGCAAGTTCAACTGTTGGAACCTTTGTTCAACCCAGGTAGTCTCGGGAATCTCCAACTCTATTGCCACTCTAAATGACTGAAGCTCAACCTTTACTGGAAACACCGTATCTATCCCATACACTAAGGAGAATGGAGTAGCACCCGTTAAAGTTTAGATTGTAGTTCTATATCCCCGCAGAGCAAAGGGAAGCTTGTCCACCTAGCCTTTATAAGTCACAACCATCGTAGCCAAAATCCTTTTGAGGTTCTTATTTGCTGCCTCGACCGCTCTATTGGCTTATGGTTTGTAGGGAGAAGATTTACGATGCTGAATCTTGTATTTTGTTAAGAGAGCCTTCGTTTCTTCTTGAAACTAGACACCGGTATTTGAAACTATATGGTATGGAACCCTATATCTACAGATCAAAATATTCTTTATGAATCTAGCCATTTCTCTTACCCCTAACTTCTTGAAAGATTCTGCTTCAACCCATTTTGAGAAGTAATCAATTGCCACTAAAATAAAATGATGCTCGTTTGAAGCTATCAGATGTATTTCTCCCACTATGTCAATCCCCTATGTAGCAAATAGCCAAGGAGATGATAACCTATGAAGTTCAGATATTGGCACATGTTTCAGATCTCTATACTGCTAGCACTTATGGCACCCTTACACATATTTCGAGCAATCATGATCTGTTGTAAGCCAAAAGAATCCTTGGCACATAATCTTTTTGGTTAACTCTAAACCATTCATATGTGTACCACATGAACCTGCATTTATCTCCTCTATGACTTTTTTTGCCTCATGTTCCTCTAAGTAACAAAGTTGAAGACTGTTCACTTGCCTTTTGTACAAGACCCCGTCTACATCAATAAACTGAGTTGATAACTTTCTCAATACCTTTTTATCCTTATCAGTGGCTTCCTCAGGGAATTTTCCACTTTTTAAGTAATTTTGGATGTCAAAAAACCATGGCTTGTCTTTTCCTTACTCTATTTCCATAATCTACTCTGTCTCGTAACAAGGCCTTTTAGAACTAGAAATGATAACTAGTTTCATAATTATCCCTTTTGGATTATCCCATATGGAAACCAAGGTAGCTAACACTTCTGCTAGCTAATTATCATCCCTCAAAACATGGCAAAAAGTATATATTTCAAATCGTCCACTAACTGACTTCAGGTATTCTGCATAAGGCATCATCAACCTTGCCTTACGAATGGTCCGTTCTTTATTAGCTTGATAGACTACCAATGACGAATCCCCAAGCATCTTAATAGTTTTAGCACCCAGAGACAACAATGCTTCGAGTCCGAAAATGCAAGCTTTATATTTTGCCATGTTATTGGTGACTCTGTATCTCAGCTTTTTTGCTAATGGTAGCTTTTCTCCTTTAAGGGTTATTAAAATCACTCCTACTCCTGCCCCTTTATTGTTTACTGCTCCATTAAAGTACATCTGCCGTCCTTGGACTATAATTAGATTCAAGCTTTCATCCGAAAATTCAAACTCCAACTGCTCACCTTTTAATAGATGATCAACTAGGAATTTCGCAACTACTTGCCCTTTTATGGTTTTTCTCATTATGTACTAAATATCAAATTCTTGAAGCAAAAAGAGCTATTTACTCATTCTGCCCACTAAAGACGGTGCCAACTGGAGATACCTTAATGAGTTATGTTTGGAAATGGCCTGTATAATGTATGACTAGAAGTAGTGTCTCAATTTCTCTAAAGCCCATACTATCGCTAAATAAATCTTTTCCACCTCTACATACTTAACCTCATAAGGGGGAAATTTCTTACTTAAGTAATAAATTGCAAATTCAATACCCATCTTGTCTTTCTGTGCCATCATAGCCCCTACTGAACTTTCTTCAATAGACAAATAAAGGATTAACTGTTTCTCGTGCCTTGGCGATTGTAAAACTAGTAGGTTTAGCAAATACTCCCTGATTGTGTCGAAAGCTTTTTAGCAGTCCTCATTCCACTTGGTTCGTTGGTTCTTTCTAAGAAGTTTGAAGATAAGCTCACATATGGTGGTGAGCTTAGCTATAAACCGACTAATGTATTGTATCTTACCTAGAAATCCCCTTATTTCTTTTTCTTTCTTTGGGACTGGCATTTCTCAAATTCCTTTGACTTTATTAAGGTCCACCTCAATCCCTCTTTGACTCACAACATGTCCTAGGAGCTTTCCTGAAGTCATACCGAAGATGCACTTTTTTGGGTTCAGATAAAGATTGTACTTATCTATCCTTTTGAAGAATTTCTCTAAGGCCTCAAAATGCCCTTCTCTCATAGAGGATTTGATCATTATGTCGTCGATATACATTTCCACTTCCTTATAAATCAGATCATCGAGAATCTTCATGGCCATCCTTTGATACATAGTCGCAGCATTTTTCAACCTAAAAGGCATAACCTTGTAATAAAAGGTCCCTCATTCTATGATAAAGGCAGTCTTTATCTTATCAGCAATTCTATTCAGAATCTAATTGTAGCTAGCATACCTATCCACAAAGTTGTACATTTTACTCATTGCTGCACTGTCAATCAACACGTTTATATGAGGCAACATAAAGTCATCTTTTAGGTAAGCTTTATTTAGATCTCTATAGTCTATACACATTCAAACATTTCCATCCTTCTTGGCAATTGGAACCACATTAGCTAGCCACATCGGATATTATACCTCTTCTAAAAATTTGGCCTCAACTTGCTTATGTACTTCTTCCTTTATCTTTTTTGCCCATTCTAGTCTCATCCTTCATAGCTTTTGCTTCACCGATTTCACTTTTGGGTACATATAAATGGCGTGTTCTGCTATTTCTCGATCCACCTTGGGCATATCCTTGCAAGTCCAAGCAAAGGCTTTTTTGTATTTTTTTAGCATTCTCTCAAATTTATTCTTCTCTTTAAGAGTTACATCAGATGCAATTAAAATCTCTTTTGGATTTTCATCGATACCAAGATTAAATGAGGTAGTATTGATTGAATTAATATCAAACATGTTATACGAGTTATGATTATCATTATGCATGATGCAGTTAGAGGAGACATCACAAAAATAAGTAAAATTGTTCATATTATTAACCAAAGAAATGGGAACATCATCATCGAAAAGTTCAAGTACATATAAGTTATCAAAAGAACTTTCAAGCAAACTTTCTTCTTACATCTTCTTCTTTCTTTTATCCTGGAGCATAACATTAGTCAGGATCTCTTCTTCACGTCCGATTTCCATCTCAGTCAAGTTGATCATAATTTCCTCGTCCCAAAAACCTGAAATGACTTTCACTTCATTAACAACCCAATCGAATACATCACTGAAGGTCTCAAATCTTAGCACAACCTATCCCTTAATGATAGCCAGCTCAGATTCCCCATAATAACTGACATTCCCTTAAGCCCGGACAAATCTCTCTTCTAGGAGAGGGATATCTTTTCTTGTCTTTTTTAGTTCTGATTTTTCTATTGTGTATCCTAATCCCTTTCGATCCTTCTATCTTTGAGTTTGAATGACTAAAACAAGACCTTCTAAAGTCCGTCCCAATTCGGGTCCAAGCAGATAGTTCATTTTTTTCATCATGTTCACCACCCTAGGGTTTTCCTCTTCCTTTGAAAAGATTTTGGCAATGTGGAAGCCATTGAAAGGTTGATTAGCTATTTCAAGCATTGACACCTAATTCTCCCTTACAACCCTGATTGTCACAATCTCACCATCATGGGGGATCTTAATCATCTGATGTAGCATCGATGGAACTCCTCCTAGCTTGTGGAACCATGGTCTTCCCAAAAGCAAGGAGAAATTTGCAAGAATATTGAGCACTGCGAACTCTATATCATCCACAATCACCCCTATTTTAACTTTAACCTTAAAAGTCCTGTATACTTGCCTCTTTATGTTATCATAAGCTATAATGGTAAGCTTAGACTAAGAGATCATCGAATCCTCAATTCCATACACTACTATAACCTTAAGTGGGCATACGTTAATCGATGACCCATCATCCACCATTACGCAAGCCATATGTTTACCATTCACTTATGCTTTGAGATATAAAAGACGGTTATGATAATGCCCTTCAGGTGGTAAATCCATATCAAAAAAATTGACTTTTGTCTCCTCCTCTCCTTTTAGCATTGCCACCAACTCGGATGGCGATATGGTAGTAGAAACGGTTGCCATGTATAAAGCTTCAACTACTTTTTGGTAATGAGAGGCAAATTGTCACAGCAGATCCCAAATTGAGATCTATGTGGGAGTCTTCTTTAACTATTTGGTGACATCATCTTTTTCATTCTCCACTACTAGGGGAATTGGATCCCTTTCTATTTCTGGCACTACTTGCCCATTGTGAGTCACTACTTTAGTTTTTGCTTCCTTGCTCACCTTTGGTTCTATATTAGAATTTACCCACAAGTCTTGAACTTGATCTTCCAACTCACTCTCATTGTCCATAGCCCATATGTCTATTATACATATTAAATTTTGATTCACCTCAGCACTTTTTCTCACAGCTAAATAATCATTCTCGTATAAATCTTAGAGAACGTACCATTCTAAGAGACCTAAGTTGACCATATTAACCAGAGGAGGAACTCTCGTGTACATACCTTGGCTTTTTTACATCTATTCTTGATCAGGTATTTGCCTTGAATCAATCAAATCCTGAATCCTATCTCTCAAAGTGCGACAATTATCAATATCATGACCGGTATGCTAATAATATTAACAATATAAATCTGCCCTATGGTAAGACTAGCCCTCGCCTTTGGTAGGTTTAAGAGGCAGAGGCTGGAGCTTCCCTTCTTTTTGAAACCTTCTTAAACACTAAGATAGCAGCTTGCCCAAATTTGAATAATGCCTTGTAACAGCGAATACATCAATAGTTTACTCAAAACTAGATCCTTACCCAAAACTAGCTCCACCTACATTCCTAACTCCTGGATTCCTCCTATTACCAAGCCCTCATGAACTCTTCTTTTGTTCATTATGCTCCTCTTTTATATCTATGGCTATGGCTTTCAAGGATTCCTAGTCCTTTAAGCCACCCTTTGGCCTTTAAGCCATCTTTCCAATAAGGATTAGCATTCTTAATGAATAAGCGAATCTAATCTGACGTTTTCAGCCTTTTCCTCATCTCAACACTTAAGACCTCTACCTTGACAAGTACTTGACAAAGGTCTTATTAGTTTTCTACCTAAGCAAATTAAGGTCTTTCATGGTGACCTCCATATGTGTGCTACAATTATATTGGCTGATAAAAGTTTCCATGATCTTACCCTAGTCTTCTTTCACTTTTCTTTCTAACCCATGGTACCAATTGATTGCCCTTCTTTACAATGTCAAGCTAAAATACGCTACCTTCTATTTAGTACTGAGCTCAGTACCTCTCATAATAGTGGTGTATTGCCTGATGTGAGCTTTAGGATCTAAAGTCCCATCAAACTTGGGTAATTTTGGCATTTTGAACTTAGAAGGTAAAACCTCCTCAGATTCCAAGGATAATTCCTAAGGACTATCCCTTTACCCATGGAAATAAGCCTAGCCAGTGCTTCTATCCTTTCTTCTAACTTCTTCATTGTAGGATCCTCAAACTTTTAAAGAGTAAGCACATCCTCACAAAAATCATACTCTAGGTTAAAGTACTCAACTTTCTTATCTTTACCCCCAACGCCTGTGGCTTGCTTCTCTATACCAATTCCTTTTGAAGTAGCAGTTGTCTTTCCAACATGTGTAGCTACTTCATTTTCATCATATGGTGGTGACCCAACAGTGGGAGCCATCTCAGCAATTGCCCTAGAAACCAAATCCATCATTTTCTTCTCAAACTCTTTAAATTTTGATCTATCATATTCTCAAAATTCAGAGCAGAGGAACTACTTTCATCATGCCCTACCATACTTATCAAGCTGTGAGTGGTAGATGTGAATTCTTGTCTAACTATTTGACCATCTGTCACCCGTACCTAAGCAGCTTAAGGATCTATAATGGCTATAAGACAAAGGGTTAGTCATGATGAAATGAGAATGCACGTGAATGCATGAAATGCTTATGTATGTCAATATGTACAACGACAATCACAAGCAAAAGCCTTTTAACCTTATTTCTTCCCACACACAAGGTCTCATGCTCTTTCCTAAAAAGGCTTACCTATGGGACATCCAGGGCCCTAATAGGTTTAAATAATGAATGACCGATAGTCGAGCATTATTTCTCTCTCATAGAAAAGTGCATGCAAAATATTTAGCCCATACACATTGGATATATTCAATCGAGTCAAAATACGAGGTCTAACCCATTCTAGTTAGAAAAGGCCTAATGGGTTCGATAGCATTTCAAGATGATTAAGTCATATTTCATGTATATTAGCCCACATAGCACACAATGTATTGCTAACCAAGGTGCTTAGGGGAAATTACTATTGGTCATTATATGGGTTGATGGTTTGGTCGAGCTAGTTATGGTCATCCAAGCATGGTCCCTCCATGACGGGTCTACCTCGTCATGAGCGTATGATTGATCAGTTCACCATTTCATATACCTTAAAGGCATAAGGATTGGATTTGATGCCACCTCTAACAATTTTCCAATTTGAGTGAAATTGGGTTCGAAATGACATTGGGTATAAAAAGGATGCCTAACTTATTCAAAGGCTCTAGCATGTAATACAATTTTGAAAAGAAATAATATCATAAATTCAAAATATGAAATTTTATTTTAAGTTGAGGTACTTTCAAAGTATGGTCTCATAATGTCCCCAACAGAGTTGCCACTATTCACGTCCCTTTTATTTTCCTAAGACTGATGAAACCGAAGTAGCCTAAGACTCAACTTAGGCCTCACTCCTTAAGTCTCGAAAGATGAGAAGGAAGCTAAAGGAATCTAGGGCCACCCCTTTTTGATTGTCCTAGAAGGTGCGAGTCGAGCACCATAAGGTAGGATTCGCCACTCGACCGAGTCAAGAAATACCTTGTAGGGCCAAAACTAGAGTGGTTAGAAACCCAACTCTTATTTATACCTTAAATTAAAATGAAAATTCATTTTGAATTTATGATACTATTCCTTTTCTCAAGCGATATTTTGCATTTAAAGTAAATCACACATTTACATAGAAGAAGTTACATAATATATTTATAGAAAAAT
>CANXYI010022585.1:0-10255 GCA_948208565.1 Hura crepitans
ATCTGGGAGTTTGCTTTCTTAATGGCAACTACCTATGACATAGAGGAGTTACTGAAGGAAAGGAAAGAGACATATCAAAAGAAAAGATTCCTTAGCCAAGGGCAAGCCAGTTTAGCCCTAAAGGTGAGTAAGAGACAAAAGGGAGGACATACATGTAACGCCCATGTTTTAACACTCTAAAAATAGTGCCACTGGATCTGAGAAGTATGTTTGGAGTGTCGGGTCACTTTCACCTAAATCGAGGTAGTAGCACTAGTCATGAAAACTTTGAGAGGCTCTAATTTATTGAAAAAAGTAAAATTTTAGAATTTAGCAAAACTAATAATTCATTTTAGATAGTGAACTACTGATCTATGTAAAAAAAATTAGTCAAACCGGGAATGAATCAGGATGTGCCTGGATGGACTAGAAAATATTAGACCCTAAAGCTCAAAAATTCCACTAAGTCTATTGGCGAAAGAATTTTTGAATTCTGAGGTTGTTTGCAAATTCTAGTAATTTTTTAGGTTGGCATGCAAATCAATGCAGTCTAAAAACTATCCTATCAATGGAATTTGGGTGCAAAAATTTATAAGCATGTAGAAGGGATTAAAATATGAATTTTAAAACAAACAGTGCAATTTTTTAAGGTCCATGTGAATTTTTTAAGTTTGGCCAAAAATCAAGCCGTTCCGAGATGGTTCAGGTGGCTGTTGACCCCACCCATACACTTGCAACCTAGCTTAGGGCCTTTGACAAGTGGAAATTTACTTTGAAAAGTGGAAAAATCCACTAACCAAAGAGGAGGATTTTCCCTTTTGCTAGCTACTGGAATTGACGCAAGTAGGGGAGAAATCCTCCATCTTTAACCTCTTCCCCCTACTATTTCATGAATCTATCACCACCAAATATTCCTCCTAGGTGTTAGGGAATTTCCAAAAAAATAATGGAAGCAAAAGGAGCTCCCATGAATAAATTAAAATTCATCAAATGTCCAAGGGTTAGAAGCAATCCAACAAATGTGGAAGGTGACTTTTCATGCATTCTTTTTGGATTTTCTTAGTTATTGTTAGCTAGAAATGCTTCCTTGTGGTGCCTAACATCAGTGGGATGTGTGTGGCCTTTGTTTGAGGTGAATTGAGGCATAAAATGGCTTGAAAGGCAAGGGAGAAGCTACCATGGAAGGGCTAGACAGCTTGTGCAATTGGAGTTTCAAGTGTGCTCCTTAGCAAGTAAGTGAATTCTAGCCTTTTCTTTATGCCATATGAATTTTATAGGATTGGAATTAGGCTGTAATAATGATTAACTAAGGTTTAGAGGCTGATATCCTTTAGCTTCCATCAAATTCTTAGGGATAGAGGGATAAGTAAACGTTGAATTTGAATTTCTTGATAAGCACTTGACTAACATGAAAAACCTTTATTGGTCGAGAGCATTGTGAGTAATATGTATACTTATGTTTGTATGTGACTGAAAATTATATATGTGGTATGCACAAATTGCTTTAGGACATGTGAAATCACTAGGTGATAAGTAGATAAAGTGATCAATTTATGTGTGGTGGGAAATTTGGTAATGGTCGAGACATTCACCATAATAGAACTATCTAAATTGGCAACACCATACCCTTAGGAATGCATAATTGTGTGGAGAATATATGTAACTAGTGAAGGAATAAAGAATTATGGAAACATGCATGATTATGGCTTGTATATCAAGGTACCCAAAAGCATTGGCAAGGTAAATGCTAGGAAGTCCTTTGTATTTTGGGTCGATGGAGTAATTTCCTTAAACATGATGTTGTGAATAGAAGTTGCTTGAATTAAAGTGTGTAAGAAAAATGAGTCACCCTTTTGTTTAGACATATATGAGGTAAATGTGCCTAAATTGGTGTGAAAATGGTGGTAACATGTATGCAATGGGTAAGCATGACATAATATAAATATATGAGCTATGTTGGTTTAAATTAATTTGCATGAAATTAGTTAAGGTACTTATTTAAATTGGCATTAGATGTAGTTAAGAATTAGCTTGTACAATAGACTTAAACTTGACTATAAGATTGTTCGAAAGTGACTCATAAATTGCCTTTAAGGGCTATGGCTTATGAATACATAGTATACCTATATTTGGTGCCTATTAAGGCTATTATGTGTGTTGATGTATTATGGCTTTGTGCCTATGTTTTGGCCTTAGAAATGGCCTAATGATTATATGGCTTAGGGCTTATAACCTTTGTGTAAACAATAGTGAAAATTGCACTGAAAAAGGCTGAGAAATGAATCCAAAGTTTGCTTTTAAAACATGCCATAATGACTTATAACTATCCAATTGACCATTACCTGAATAAAAAATATCACTAGATAGAAAATGTCAAATAATTATGAAACACTAATGGAATAAAATTAAGCATAATATACCATAATTACTTACAATTATAATTCTTAGAAATATTTTTGAGAATTTACCTAGTACTGTAATGCCCGTACATCTAAGTTCTATGAATAGTACCTTCTAAGCTCGAGTGATGTTCCCTATAGTGCAGGGCATTGTCACGAAGCCATAAAGGGGTGCATTGGTCATAAAACTTTAAGGGGCTTGAAAATGGGTAAAATGAATGAATTTAAAATTTTAGCGAAACCATTAAATCTTTTCAAGTCAAGAACTGGTGAATGAGGAGATAAAATGAGTTTCTACCGGGATAATGCCAGAATGTACCAGAATGAAATAAAAAATACATACCCTAAACCTCAAAAATTCTAATGAACATGATTAATTTTCTAAGGTTGTTAGATATTTTTTCTAAATATTTTATTCTAGTGGGTGAATAGTATCAAAAAGTCAACAGTGAAATTTTGACTTGAAATTTTATGTGGGCTTTAGTGACACTAATCGAGGATTTTGAAAACTAAAATGAGTATTTTTGGAGGTCCAAAGAATTTTCTATGAATTTTTTAAGTTTAAAAAGAAATCGGGAGAAAATGAGCGATGGATTGCCACGTGTCGTGATCGGGGCCACCCACCTACCCCTATATAAGGGCCTACACATGTGCAAGGGTCACATGTGTGAGACCTTCATCTTCTACCTTTTTAGCCTTAAAAACCTGATGCCATTTTCTCTCTCCTTTATTTCTTTTTTCTTCATTTTCTCTCTCTTCTCACTACTAAAATTCATAAAAAATTATAGGGTTCTTAACATTTATGACCACCTAAAGCTAATTTCTTTAACAAAAAGTGAAAACATAGGCTAAAAAGAGAGAAATCACACTTTGGTAAATAGTGTCAAATTCTTGTGTAAGTGTTTTTCTTTCAATTTTTATTTTTTTTAGGTAGGTTGGGGAATTCTAAGAATAGCCATGGTCTTATATTTCCATTTGGAGTTGTATAGAATTTTTAGAATTTTTCTAAGCTAAAAATGTGTATGTTTAGGTTCCAAAGAAGCCATTGAAGGAGAGCAAGGTTTTAAAGCTCTAAGAGGTGGAGAAAAGGGTGTTTTCACATCCTAGGTATGTGGAATAGATTTAAATTAAGTATGTCAATTGATTTGCCATGAAATTATGCATGTATTGTGTATGGAATTGCTAGGATTTGTGGTTAGGCATAGTTTTGGTGTAAACTCATGATATAACTATGTTAACAATGTCAAAATAATATGATATGTATGATAAATGGGGAAAGAAATTGGTTGCATGTGTGTAGACATAGTATGGTCGAATGGTATGTGTAGAATGGCATGGTATGTATAATTATGCATATGGCATGTTAAGTATGATAATGGCATGTAAATGGGGTGTATAAACCATACTTAAAAGTGAATAATGAGATTAAAATGTATGGCATGAAATATGGATAAATAATGACCTAATTGAATATGTAAAGTGTGTCTAGGTAATGACTAAGAAATTGATGTGAATATTTATACCATTTGGTGGCCTAAGTCTAAAATATGTTTCTTGAGAGATTATGTGAGGAAACGATGTACTAGTAAGGAATTTGGAGTTAGTATGGTTGGTACCATAAAAGGCACAAAATTGGAAATTTATCAAATGAATAGTAACATGCTCATAAACTTACCAAATGAATAGTGAGTTTTGCGATGATAGGTAAAACATGACATTTTGTGTGCAATGTTGCATATGATGTGATCTAATGACATAATAGACATAAGATATAGTAAAAGTGAGGGTAACTATCTTAATTTGGTAATGAATAGTAATTTGGCCCATCAGTTAGACACCTACTAGATAAGTTAACCGGTCAACTAGGGAGTTAGCAGTTGGTAGGCAATTTGGTCCTCCTAGGGACACTGTTGTCTATTGGAGGTGGTAGGTGAGCCAATGAGGTTTTGAGATGAACCCTACATACTCAGGTATTAAGAGATCCACGTAGGCTGATCCCTACTACCAATTTGATGTCTATGGATATTAAGAGGTCCCACGAGGTTGATCCCTGCTATCCACCTATGATGCTTTGGAGATATGACTTGGGGTATTAGGAGGTCCCATGAGGCTAATCCTTGCTATCCCATTTATAGATATTAGGAGGTCTACGATTGATCCTTGTTATCTGGCAGTCTAGTATTGGGAGGTCTACGGACTGATCCCTTATATCGAGTGAGGTAGGTGCTGCTATTGAGGTTTAAAATATAAGCCACTGCATAGGATAGATCCTGTTATCCGGTGTTTTAAAGTATCGTCTATCTGTTATAGGCCTAAAATGTACTAAACTTAATCATAAACTAAACATATGGACCTTGATTGAATAGAAGAACTAGAAAATAATTAATAGGGCAACTGGCATCTAGATTTAGATATTGCATGTTCATAGGGAATGGTATGTAAATGCATGTGTATACATGATGCATATGTGTGCCTACATGTGTGATATACTTTATTTTATCTATTCCACCACTAAGTTTATACTTAGTGTGTCGGTGTTCCGATGCACAAGCCATAGGTTTGTTAGCTGATCAACTTTAGCAAGAGCTAGTGCAGCTGCCCTTGAGTCCTTTTGGGTACTTTTTGTTACTCCTTTGGTTTTGGCAGATAGTCACTCATGTATAGTCGGTGTAAAGTGGGTAGTGTATGCAAATTATAATACCTGAGTTAGTAACATTGAATGGTTGTATGAATCTAGTTTCATTATATATATAATATGCATGTTCATGTTTGTCAATTTGTGGGTCTGAGACCCTATGTGTTGATAGATGTGACATTAGGGGACCAAAAGGGTCTAGGAGTGAAGTTGGGGTTCAAAATTGTTTTAGAAGTGTTTTTCAAGCAAGAAAATTTTTAGGCTTTTCACCCAAGTAGCTGTTATACTACTTGATTTACTGTGAATGGTTAACAGTTATAATATGGTGTTTTAATAGACTAAAATAGGTAGTAAGAAAAAGATTATCTAGGATGAAACACTAAAAGGTTAGGTTATGTCAAAGTTGGTCAAAGTTGTATAAGTGTTAAGCGAAGGGTCCTAGGGAAATCCAAGGATGGGTAACCTCACGAGAAGTAACGCTCTTTGCCTATTTCCTTTGAGAATGTGCAAGGAGTGTTACAAGTATAACCTATTTGTGGCTAGACCAGACTGAGCTAAATTTTAATAGTGCTATAAAAATTATAACTATCTATTTTTAAGTTAATAATATTATAAAAAGTTAATCAGTAAAGAAATGGACACAAATTGAGGTTAGATGGCCCCTTAGATAGACACCCACTAGATGGGTTAACCAGTCAACTTAGGGATTCTTAGCAACTGCTACACTATCTATTTCTAGATAGGGTCGGTATAACGGCTTAGGTCCACGTTGGGGCCACTATAATAGTCTATTGGATAGATAACTTTCTATCCTTGCCACTTTATGTCAATATTGATCTTGCCGATGCAACGATGTAGGTCTCGGAGGACTATTGTACTAGCTGAACAGTTAGACTTGACATAGGCATTCTATTGATCTTACCAGTGTAGTGGTATAGGTCCCGAAGGACCATTGCACTAGCTAGATAGTCAAACTTGACTATAGTCATTCTCTTAATCTTGCTAATGTAGTAGCGTAGGTCCTAGAGGACCACTACACTAACTGGACAATCAAACTTTACTATAGGCATTCTCTTAATCTTACTGGTGCAGCGGTATAGGTCCTACAGGACCACTACACGAGCTGGATAGTCAGACTTGACTGTAGGCATTTTTTTTTATCTTTGTCGGTGTAGTGGCATTGATCCCATAGGACCACTACACTAGTCAAACAGTTAGACATGGCTATAGACATTTATTGATCAGGCTGGTGCAACGGTTAGAGTCCAAAATGTGGATCACTGCACTATTTTCATTCCCTCTAGGTCTAGTGTATGTTGGTGTCATTTTCCTAGCCAGGATAGATAAATTAATGAAATAAACACCAATGAATTAAATTAGGACTAATAAGCAATAAAAAGGCTTAATTAGGCATGAATCTCTATATAATATTATAGAATGTTTGACCAGGGGCATTTTGGTAATTTTACTTGTATAGTATTTATTGTCTTGATAATAAAGAACCATAAATGTTATCTTAAACAATGACTTGAATCTATGAATGGCTTGGAATATAATAGTTAACTAAAGGTTTTATTAACATCAATTAGTACGAGGGTAATATGGTAATTTGGCATACATAATATGTACCACCCCAATAAATTAATAATGCCTTGCAAAGCATTTATGAAAATGGCTTAGATTTATAATCTAGCTGAGCTTTTAAGGATTGTATAAGCAATAAAAGGGCTATGGATAGAAGTAGGGCTATTTTAGTCATTTGCCCAAATGATTAATCATGGATCCAGTGACTTGAATTACAATAGATTATCAATAATAAGGGTAAATCACCACAAGATAGAATTTTAAGGTATATCTTGAATGGTAATTAATAGTTGAGTAAGAAGGGCAGTGGGGTCATTTTGATGAATGTACTTTTTAATTGATTATATAATGATTTGATAGAATGAAATGAATATCACTACTGTAGAATTTTATCATAACTTGAATGACACAATTCAAATGCTTGAGTTCACCACTGAGTATTATATACTAAATATACTAATTTTGGTGTGTAGGTACTCAGAACTTATAGGTAGCCTCAGAGCGCATGCAGTCAAGGTTTAGAGGATAGGTAAATACAGTTACCAAGTGTTTAAGTTACATTCTTGCACTCATGTACATAGGTAAGGTATAGGTATTTGATAGAAGGCTTTGATTATGTCAAGATAGTATATTATTGTGAGTCTCTACCTGACTATCTTGATTATGTGTAACCACCTTTGTTGGATGTTATGATTTGTAAGCTAGAGGCTTTATGTCTACGATTTTCTTATTATAGCTTAAGGCTTATGTTTATGAACTGATAATAGAATGATGAAGATAGGTTGTTACCTAAGGGATCGAAAGGGTTTAAGTAATGTGAGATATATTATTGAATTGTTAGTAGATGTAAAATTTTTGGGATAGTGACCAGACAGCCGCTATGCTACTAAATTTTTAGGAAAAGAAATTTAACTCACTTAAAATTACTCCGTATTAGTTTGAACCTCATGGAATGGAACTAAATGAACCATAAGAATAGATGATACTGATTTTAAAGTCAGATAGAAGTTAATAGTACTAAATTGGTGAAAGTTAAACAAATGTCCATAGGAGAAGTCTAAAGATGGGTGACTTAGCGAGAAGTGCACCGCTTATTAGGTTCTTCAGGAATGGGTCTTACAATCCTAGAGGTAAGTATCCAAGTTTAATATGTTATAATCTAAAACTTTTTTATGCTTTCAATATTTAAAGTATAACAATATATATATATATATATATATATAATGCATATGTGAATATTAGAAATACATGTTAATATATGATAATGAAAGAAGCTTGTTTATGGCATGTATTTACTATTAAGATATAAGCAAATTTTATTATTTGTGCATGTGTTATGTTATTGTGTTTTCAGTTTATGCTTATTTCATAAAACAGTAAGAATAGGTAAAAGAATGAATTTTAACATTATGTAAAAGCTTATGTAAGTATAATTATATTAATATATACACCAACTGGTATATGCATAGAACTAGAAGTAGTCTATATAGTTAAAGCATATAAGTGTATGTGTGCGTGTGCCTTATTGCCTGAAGATTATTGATTTTATATGTAAGATCTATAAGTTGACTTAATGTTTCAATATACACTTCTAAAGATATACAAATACATAATAAAAATATTGTACTTCGTGAGCAAAAGTATGTGAATTAAATAAAGCATGTGTGTGTTGAATTTATAATTGAATAAGTGTATATGAGTGTAATTAATGTTTATAGGTTATGCGTAGAGGTAAAATAAATAGTCTTAATGCTTATAGAATGAATTATTCTTGTTTTAAAGGAGTAAGAATGTATGAACAATGATAGGATAATGGATTTCAATGTTTAGGCCGAATGGTTACATATGATGCTATGTTTAAGACTAATTGGGTTTAATCATTGTTTTTGCCTGAGTTATATATTATATGCACAACGATTATGTTAAGTAATGAAATAGGGTAAGGTAATGTTAAAATATGGTATAGTTGAATGTTGAGGTGTTTTTGTGAAAGAATTATGTTTTTATATGACACTTACTCTCATATAGACTTAAACATAAACAAAATGAAATGTTAATACAAAACAAATATAAATGGCATGGAAATAATATGATAATTATTCTTGCATAAGCTACTTGAGTTTACATCTATATATAAGTTCAATGATATTAATTGAACAATTTATGCATGTGATATAAGAATAATGTTTATAGATATAAGGCATGTTATCATACTAGCTATGTTGAATTTTCTAAAAGGGTTATAACTATGTCTAAACCAATGATTGGATATGTTAATTAATATTAAGTTTCACGAAGTCATATGAACATGTATGAATATGAGATAATGTGTGCTTTTATATGTTTATCAATTTGAACTTACGTAATTACAAGTCAAAGGCATATAATGAAGTATGTCTTAATAATGTTACAATGATATCGATTATGAGTATAAGAGATGAGTTATAATGAGGTCAGAGATGATAACAAGAACCTATTGCATTACGCTAATGATATGTAAGTTGTATGCGGTCATGTGAGTGTGCATGAACATGAAATAAGGTATGATTACATATATGCATGATTTGATGTAATTATGATATAAATGCATAAAAGTTTGCATAGCAGTGTTTATATGCCTATAAGACTAGGTAAATAAGATGGCAATCAATTAAAATAGTTGAAGGGCTTAGTATATAGCCTTATATATGTCTTAAAGGATGTTTCATGCACCTCAAGAAGAAGATGTGTTATGTTGTAATTATCTAATAGCAACAAATAGTAAATTGCTATGTAAAGATGACTATGCATAATGAGATGAAAAATGTCCTTATAATGTAAAAATAGAAACCTCTTGAGAATAATAAGATTAAAGAACACTCATTTTTCCCTAAGGTTATGAGTTGACCTAATCAAAGATAAAATCCACTTCAAATTACGTTTAAAAGGGTTAAAACTAATATGAAATAGATATAAGACCATATAAGTAAACAACCTAGATTAGATAGGTTGACCAATCAACTAGGGGTTAGTAGTTCCTAGGTACTTCTATACTTAATGTTGTGACCTAGGGGTTCTATGTTGATTTTTATGACCTATAGGTCTTATGATGAGATTTCTGGACTTTTATACTCCTGATGACTATCGAGTCTAAATTACTAGACTTTTATCATCCTGATGACCTTGAGGTCTAGATTTCTAGGACTTTGTGGTCTTAATGGTCTTAGTTGTAACACATCTTACCCGATTCCTAAAGGAACTTAATAAGGGATGCCACTGTCTATAGGTTACCCATCCTGTCACTATCCCAACTATCCTTCATTTAACACTTATAGCCCTAACTATGTCAGTGATGTATTCTAGTTATTTTTCATTTATTAACTTATGCTATCCTCAATTTGAATATAATTAGCTGATAAAACCATTTTATGTGGTAGTACTTTAATTTACAGAAATTTTGGGTAGCATAATGGCTTTCCGATTGAAAAACTAAATTTTTAATCCTATTAAAAAGCACTTCTATATTAGTTACTAACGCATTATTCCTCTCCTAGACCCATTTGGTCCTCTAATCATCCATTTCCATGACACAGTTGCACAACATGGCATCTTAGACCCATATCAAGTTCAAATATAAACTCAGCACAAATATATATATATATATATATATATATATATG
>CANXYI010022665.1:0-11065 GCA_948208565.1 Hura crepitans
ATTTGGGTGATGCTATTTTTGCTGCTGCTTATCTCATTAATAGAATATCCCTTAAAGCATTAAATTTCGCGAGTCCTTCGGAGGTTTTACAAGGTGAAAAAACTCCTACAATATTCCTCAAAAAGTAGTTGGTGTGTGCACTTTGTTGACAATATGACTGCTAGGAAACTAGATTCAAAGTGCTAAAGTGTGTTTCGTAGGTTATTCACCTACACAAAGGGTATAAATGTTATCATCTGCCTTCGAGAAAATACGTTGTGAGCATAGATGTTACTTTTTGTGAGACTAAGCCCCATTTTACCCTATTCCCTCACTTCTTCGCAGAGAGAATGATGAAAGGGAAGAGGTAATTCCTAGTTCAGTTGTTCTTGAAAATCCAATTCTAGGGGAGAGTTCAACCCTAGGAGAGATTTTAACCCAAAGGGAGAAACTTGGGAGTACAAATGAAGAGAGAATTTTGAAGAGAGTGTTGCATGGCTTGATAGATTTGATTTGAAAAGGTACTCATGAAGAGACAAAGCCATCATTCAGTATATCTTTGATCAAAAGTTATCCTCACTTCCTGATAAAGATGCGGGTAAGTCTCTTGTGACATTTGATTTAGACAAGGATTTGGATAGACAAATTGCACGAGTAATAGGAGTAAGAACTTGTACTAAGCATACTATAACTAACTTTGTTTCATGACTCCTTATCTCAATCCTGTAGAGCCTTTGTCTTGTCTATTTCTTCTATGGCAATTCCTTAGGATTGGAAAGAAGCTATCCAGGATTAGAAGTAGAAAGAGGTAATGGTTGAAGAAATGAAAGCTTTAGCGAAAAATGGAACTTGGGAGCTTGTTGATCTTCCATCAAGAAAGAAGACTGTAGGTTGCGTATAGGTGTTTATTGTGAAGCACAAAGTCGATGGCTCGATTGAAAGATACAAGGCTATGTTGGTGGTAAAGGGATTCACCCAAACCTATGGAATTGACTATCAAGAGACATTTGCTTCAATGACAAAAACGAACACTATCAAAATTTTATTGTCTTGTGTAACCAATCTCAATAGGGAATTACAACGACTTGATATCAAAAATGCTTTTTTACTTTGAAACTTGGAAGAAGAGGTCTACATGGCAATTCTCCAAGCTTTGTATGGGTTGAAATAATTACCTAGAGCTTGGTTTGACAGATTCACAAAGCCATGGTCTAATTGGATTCTACCAAAGTAATACCTTGTCCGTCTAGCATAACAAGGGGGAGATTTATTTATGATATTGTGTTAATTGGAGATGATGAAAAAGAAATTATAAGAGTGAAGAAACTTCTTGCTTGAGAATTTGAAATAAAGGATCTAGGTAGACTACAATATTTCTTGGGCATTGAAGTTGCTAGATTAGGTAGAGGAATCTTTATTTCTCAAAAAAAGGTATATTCTAGACCTTTTGTAAGAAATTCGGATGCTAGGAAGCAAGCCTGCAGAATTTCCTATAAAAACTAATAATAAACTGCAAGCAGTTGGTGCTCCAGTTGATTTAAAGAGATTTTAGAGAATGTTGGGCAGATTTGTTTATCTCTCATATATTAAACTAGACATAGCCTGTGCTGTCTTTCTAGTAAGTTAATATATGCATGATCCTAGAGAAATTCACATGCAAGCAATTTTTCGCTTTGTGGTATTTAAAATCAGCTCCAAGAAAAGGAATTCTCTTCTCAAGACATGAACATCTCAGAATTAATGCTAATTGGGTTGGATATCAAGATGATAGAAGATCGACAGTGTATTGCACTCTTGCTAGAGAAAATTTGGTTACTTGGAGGATTAAAATACAAAGTGTTATAGCCCAAGCATTAGCCGAAGCATAATATAGAGCCATGGCTCAAGGAGTATATAACTAAACTAGACGTAGCCTAAACTGTTGGTCTAGTAAGTCAATATATGCATGATCCTAGAAAACCTCACTTGCAAGCAGTTTTTTGCATTTTGCAGTATTTAAAATTAGCTCCATTAAAAGGAATTCTCTTCTCAAGATATGGACATCTTAGAATTGAAGTTTATTGATGTTGATTGGGTTGGATCTTCAGATGATAGAGGACCAACTTCTATCTATTGCACTCTTGTTAGAGGAAATTTATTTACTTGGAGGAGTAAAAAACAAAGTGTTATAGCTCAGTCATCTGTTGAAGCATAATACAGAGCCATGGCTCAAGGAGTGTGAACTACTCTGGCTACAAAAGTTACTAAATGAACTAAAGCTGTCAAAGATAGCAGAATGTCTTTGTTTTGAGATAGGAAAGTTGCCATTAGCATAGCTCACAAGCCAGTGCAACATGATCATATGAAACACTTAGAGATCAATTGTCATTTCACGGAGGAGAGATTGATAGTTGACTCCTTATGTGTATCTCATGTGATGTTTTTGAGAAGCAGCTTGCATATGCCTTCATCAAAGCTCTTTGTAGCATAACTTTTCATAATCTGATTTGGAAGTTGGTATGTGTGATATTTTTGCACCAACTTGAGTGAAACTGTTGGATGTTGTATCTGTATATTATGTGTACAATGATTACATTCACACTAGAGTGTTCACATTAGGCATTTATTGTAATTTTCCTTTTATAATGGAGGGATTAGTGTATAAATACTCACTCCATTTCTTTTGTAAAACATGGAGAAATAGAAGATGTATTTTTTCTCTAAAATCATTGACTGCACTTGTGCTCTACAATATGCACAGTGTGTAAGATGGACGAAAATTTACCCATCACTCTTATGCAACTGCATGTAAGCTTTGATTCTTGTGTTTTCATTCCTTGGTTGGAATGAGCTAAGATTTGGAAGTCCTCGTTCTATGTCAAACCTCTGAATGCTTAGTATCTTTTTGTTCATTTGACAGCGAAGGCTGCTGCCATGCATTGACTGTTTTTGGGAACAAATTTACATTGTTATTCAACAGAATTTGAGGAAAATGGAGGGTTAGAGTATGCCGCAGTCATTCATTTTCATTTGGATTATTGTCTTGTTCGCTTCTAGTTGTTGAAATATTAACTGCCTCAATTTCTTTGAAATCATGGGTTCTTTTATTAGTGGCTAAATTGTCTTGTCCACTTTTAGTGCTTGTGACTATTTTTTATTAGTGGCTTGTAGATTGTTCTCTTGAAATTTTTTTCTTCTTTGGTAGATAAGTGCCAAATCTTCATTTTCATTGACCATATTAGCTTGTCTCATGATCAATCATAACCTCTTTTCAGATCAGCAGGCAGGACAAGTGTTGTTCTTACATTCTCGTGTGATTTTGTTTCAACTTCTTACTCAGAGACAAGGTTTTATAATGCATCCTTGTCCTTATTGGTTGTTCCTGATCTCCCTTTTGCTCTTGGGGTTCCAATAACATGGGTTCTACCTCCTCATTACATTACGTCTAATATTTTACCATCATATCTGGAATCACATGGACAATGGGATGGTCAAAGTCGCAAGGGGACAATCACCTATTCAATATTAAGAGGTTGTGAAAAGACTGAAGGTTGGCAGAAGGACACAATTTCCATAGATGGAGATAGAATTAAAACAATGGAGAGCAATAATCTTGCTTGCATACAGGCCAAAGATCGAACTAGTGGAAAGATTGAGATTGCTTCTTGTATTAGAGTTGCTGAGGTACTTACATCATTTGCAGTGCAGTAGTTCTGTTACTATAATAATTTGCCATCATGCGGATTATATTTGTTTTAATTGAGGTTGAACCATTGTTTAAATTGCCTTTGGTATGCTATTTTTGTGGAAATCTAAGTTGAATGATGTCAATGATTAAATTTCTAGTCATAAGCTGCACCATTTTTTCAAAGGAACAAGTCTTACAGTAAACATTTGTATGACATGGTTTTCAGTTTTGAAACATTGCTGCCCACTATTTTTTATTGTTGGGAGCTTTCAGATGACTCACGTCTAACAAAATGCTCGCGTTTGTTTAGATGTGTTCATGTTTGATTTTTCCTTAAATAATGAAAGTAGTACTAGAGTGTTCCATAATATTTCCTTGGATGATTTTGGTAAGAAACTAGATTGTATCTATAATACATTATTGATCTGGCAATGTTTGTGACCTTTTTGGCGCCCCACATTTTCTTTTGATAATTATATGCCGTTGGTAAGAATCAAGGGGCTAAAAATGAGGGCATCAAAATTTTTGTAAGTGGATTAACCATGCTGTCATTACAAAAGCATTTCATTGAAAAATTTCTGATATTCAGAAATTCAGCAAACTTAGGCAGGGGCAATTGTCCCTTTAGGACTTTGTGACAATTATTTTTTTAAAATAAAATTGTGTCAAAGAAAATCTGTGATGTCTTAAGGCATGCAGATCATCACAAATAGATCTTTTGTTCATATGTAATGAGTTATTTACACTTTATGGGTATTAAATATGCATAATTGTTAATTCTGTGCATGAAGATGTTAGCTGGCTATTAGGGAAATATGAGGTAAATCTCAGATAGTAACGAGAAAGCATAAAACCAATAAAATTTGTGTACTTCTGAAAAAATCTGAAACATGTTGGCTTTATATAGCATCAGATTGTATCCCTATGATTGATCTCTATGCCTTTGCTCACTTCTTTTGACTTCATCAGCTCTTCATTTTGCATTCACTGTCCTGACATATTCGTGGCGTTCTCTACATGCATATTTGATTTATTTTTGTTCTGATCAGGTGGCTCAATTAAGGATCACAAGTAAGGAATTCCCTTTTCATGTAATTCATATTGCTATTGGCGCTGAGCTAGATCTTCCCATAAGCTATTTTGATGCTTTAGGTATCGATGATGTAGTTATCTAATGATTTTGTACTTGTATCCCCATATTTTAAGTTCTGATCATTCTTCTTTTTCCTTTTTCCTTTTTGACCAGGAAATCCCTTCTATGAAGCACATAATATTGTACAATATCTTGTTGAAACAAATTATCATGACATTATCTCCATTGATGATCTGAAAAATGGCAGTGGGTGTATCCATCTGAAGGTTTGTTGATGAACTTAAGAAAACTCTCATGGTATGACCATACGAGTAAGTTGCAAAGAATAGGCAGGGGCTTGAGCTTTCTGCCATTCTAGTTTATGAAATTATACTAATTAAACAAGCTGCAATAGTAAGGAAAAAACTGCATTTTTATCATACCAATGTATAATGATTTTTATTTTCGCATATATCTGTCAAATTCTGGGTAGCACTTTGTATGACTGAAATCTCTATATTTATTCTGGTTGAAGGCAATGCGATATGGAAGAGCTCTTTTACGAGTATCATTTAACAGCAATCTACGGAAGTCTGACTATGTGCTGGTAACTATCTACCCTTTATGAATACTGGAAACAGCTCAACGTTTGAAGTGCTTGTGTTACAGCTGGTGGAAGAAATAATTTGATTTCTTTCCTTTTATTTAGTTCCCTAAATTAGCTAGCCGATTACAAATTGAATTAATGTGATTTCTTTTCTTTTTATTTTAGTTTCCTACACTAGAAACGGTTTATTTTAGTATCTATATATTTTAGCCTTAATTAGGGGACTTTCCTTATTATTGTAATAATAATCTCTATTTAAAGAGACAAAAGAAATAAAAATAAAAACAAGCAAAAAGTTTAAAAAGAATTCTAAGAGATTGAGTTCTCTCTCTAACGAGTCCTAAGGTATGCAATTTCCTTTGATGAGTTTGAAGGTACGAGCTCCCTTTGACGAGCTTGATTTATCGGCTGGTGTTCCGATCCATAACATGGGATTACAACAATTGGTATCAGAGCCATACATTGTGGGCACTAATGTCAAGGTAGAATTAAAGGTTCTTTTACAAGAATTTATGCTGAAACAACAGCAAGATTGGTTGCATGAGTTGAAGAAATGGAATCCAGCTTGGAGGCTCAACCACAACAAATATCATGGCAATTGGGAGAGCTTCTTAATGGAATTAATAGAAGCTGTAATAAAGGTATTAACAGTGGCTCAATTCATAACAGCAGCTATCATAGCCCATGTAACAGATTTGAGCAACAATTGGAGCTACAGGTGGAAAGCAAAGTGCTGCCCGACGATAGAGATAGTGATGGGGAACCATAAAGAGGTATGGACAGCCCTAGCAACGATGAACTTTGCAACCAGAAGATTGATAATGGATTGGAGAACCAAATGGAGAACAAGATTGTGCCACAATACACAATGCCGGAATTCCCAACCTTTAACCAATCTAAGGATTTGCTAGATTTAGGTGGTATTAATAATTTCATTATTCCTATAGCAGTCCAAGGTTTTGAATTGAGAGTTCAACTTCTACCTAGCTTGGGTGTTTCTATTGCAAGGAGAGAGAATATTTAGCAAAGGAATTTTTCAGTCAAAATCAACTAATCCACAAAGCAAATTAAATCAGTTATTGGACAGATTCCAAGTAACAATGTGTTCGCCATGTATTCGACATTGCAACCATCGCTTGAAGAAGCACGATGATAAGGGCCCTAGAGACATTTTGAGCTTGAGGACAAGCTCATTTTCGCAGAGGAGAGTAATGTTACAGCTAGTGGAAGAATAATTTGATTTCTTTCCTTTTATTTAGTTCCCTAAATTAGCTAGCCGATTACAAATCGAATTAATGTGATTTTTTTTCCTTTTTATTTTAGTTTTCTAGACTAGAAAAGGTTTATTTTAGTATCTATATATTTTAGCCTTAATTAGGGGACTTTCCTTATTATTTTAATATTAATCTCTATTGAAAGAGACAAAAGAAATAAAAATAAAACCAAGCAGAAAGTTTAAAAAGAATTCTAAGAGATTGGGTTCTCTCTCAACGAGTCCTAAGGTACCAACTTCTTTTGACAAGTTTAAAGGTACAAGCTCCCTTTGACGAGCTTAATTTATCGGCCGCTGTTCTGATCCACAATATGGAACCACAACAACTTGCAATGCAACCATTTATTAATAAATCATGGAAATCTGAGATTCATTATCGTTGTCTAAGAAGTGATATGATTTGAGCAAATGATTCACCTCGCCATTTCTTTGTGCTCAAACTTAGGTTTATTTATATCATTTCACAGCTTTTTGAAAGTCTGATATCTACTTAGTATTTTTTATTTTTCCAACAAGGGTCTCTCTTTCTATCATTTTTTCTCCTTTTTGGTATTAATAGTCACCGCATCTTAGCTTAATCCCTCACTGGTTGGGGTCAGTAATTTTTACCAAATAAGATTAACTTGACATGGTTTTCTTTAATCTGCACATCAGCAAATGCATTACGTTAAGTGGTGGCAAGTTAGGCTAAGAACAAACAGAGGTTATGCGATGTAACTGCACTACATATGTTGCACCTAATACATCATTTGTCACTTAATACCTCCATTGATCCAAGAACAAACAGAGGTTATGCGATGTAATTGTATCTTATCTCAGTTACCTACGCTTTTTCCTGGAAAGTACTTGTTTAGCTATTGATAATCTCATTTTTATGATTATTGAATGGTAACCCCTTATCCAAGTTCTCCAAATTTCCAGATTTTTTCCCCCTCTCTTTTCTGCACTCCACTGATTCAGTTTGACACCAAACTTCATTTTTCAGATCTCTGTTGGTGCGCATATATTTCCTCAAAACCCTGTCCTTCGTCAAGGAAGTTTGCTTGATTTCAGTGTTGAAGGTGGGTCTACAATGATCAATAGCAGGCTTTTTTTTTTTTTCTTTTTTAAACTTCATTTCTTGCCTAGAATAATAATAGTTCTTGATTACTTATTTTTCTGTACATGATAGGTATTAATGATCAAGTCTCTGGCCACTGGCTTAGTGCCAATGAAAGTACTATATCTGTAGATATGCTGTCAGGAAAAGCTAAAGCTGTTGGAATAGGTTCCACCCAAGGTACTAAATTAACAAAATACCTTTTTTCATATCTGAATGTTTGTATAAATTGAACGTGACAGCTGTCACTTTGATGTTTGGACATTGATATTTTTCAACAGTGATTTTTGAATCTGCAAGGATGAAGTTGCAAACAGCTGTTACAGTGCTCTCAGGAAATATAATTTCTGTTGATGCTCCAAATGAAATGTTAACGAATGTTCCTTACCCAACGAAAGGATATGCCTTTTCTGTGAAATTCAGGTTCGTAAAAAGTCCAACTAGTGACCATTGTGATTATATATGTGCGTGTGCATGCGCGTTAAGTGACTGGTGGTTACTGCAGTGACATTTTGGCAAGTTCTATCCTCAATATTTAATTATAGCAAAATATCATCATTTCTGCTTTAATTTATATTGTAAATGATGGTTATAGATTACTAAAACTAGACCATGAGAACCTTCTCTCAGAATTTTAATTGCATGTGGAGTACTGAATCTGTTCAATTTTAAGTTTTGTTTTCTGACATGCAATGTGATACGAGTACACTCTGTTTCACTGTAACCTTTTTTTTCAAGGTGTCGCAGTAGAACCAATATGGCCATGTTAGGGTTCCAAGTTTGAAATCGACTGATTAACAGGAAAATCAGGTCCAAATAATGGGTTTTCACCCTTGGTTTGGTTCCTTGACTTGCCTATGATTGCTGGATAAATGCAACTTGTTGAAGAGAATGTGCACCTTGAAACTCATTTAGAGGAGAGTTGCCTATCTCTGACATTTTTTTCTGCTGAAAATTTTACTTGGTTTTACTAATTAAATTTTCTCTTTACATAGAGGTTACAAGGCTAGTAAATTAGGAATTCTTTTCTAATTAGGAAACTATCAATTCTAATTAAGAAAATATTAGAATTGGAAATGAAATCACAACAACTAAAACACTACTTTTCCCTGAAAAGTCAACCCTTAAGATTTGATTGGATCACTGTTGCCCCAATTTAAATGGATCAGTCAAAATTAACATTCTTTGTCCATTGACTCTTACGTGTTGCACCTCAAATTGAAGCATTAACATCTTGCAAGTCAATGGCTATAGATTTTTAGCAGTATTAGAACTTGGAAGTAGATGCATGAGGGTTGTTTGAAATTGATGGTGGTGCATGCTTTAATTTGAGGTGCTGTGTGTAAAAGTAAATGGACTGAGGATGTTAATTTTCATCAGTTTGTTTAAATTAGGGCAGAATTGACTCAAATTTATTATTTGGAGGGTAATATTGATCTAGTTAAAACTTGGAGATTGACTTTTCTGGAAAATTTGAAAGGCAAATTTGATCCTTTTTAGCCATTACAATATATCAATTTCAACAGTTATTTTCTAACAATTCAAAAATGTTCTTGAAAGCTAAATGTTTGGTCATAAGCGACTATCTGAAGCTGTGCTAAGCAATGTGGTTGACTTGATCTGTTTTTCTGGAAGTGAATGTTTTTTGCCTATATTATACTGGTTGGTTGAACTCTGACCAGTTGCGTTATCTGAAGCATGTAAGAACTGAATGGGATTCCAGGATTTTAGTCCTTGAAAGTGCATATACATGCATGAGAATTGAGATAGCACTAACGTCATATTTTCCTAGTTCATTTTCTAGATTAGATTACTTCAATTTTCTCCAGGCTTGGGGTAAATGAATTATAATGATATGGGAGAACAGTATCTTTTGGTTTGGCTGCTTGTGACCATTCTTTGTACTTAGGCCTCTAGCAAAACTTGATGATCTTCTTCTGATTTTGTCTAAGCCTACATCTTTGCCAACAATATGTTAGGATTAAATCCTAAGATTGAAGTTTAGCAACTGAGAATTGCAATTAGAGAGAAATAGGGATGAACAGAGCAGAATAGAATAGAGATTCAGGGCAGAAAAAGGGGGGAGAGAGAGAGAAGGAGCAAGTTTTGCATTTCATTCAAAATTGCGCCCCCCCCCCCCAATAGGAAGAACCGTTGCATATAAGCATGAGGTTACTCTGCTGTACTGTAAGCCTTCAATGCAAATAACAGACCCGATTAAAGTACGTACTACAATTAACTGAATATAGCTAACTTCTCAAATGATTCTTTTATCCCTGCGCCCATATGTAATAATACTCCCCACTTTAGCACATTCTTGTCCCCAAGAATGATAGAAATTGGGAAATTGAGCCTTGATAAGCTGCTTCTCCTCTCACGTGGCATCAAGAGAAGGAAGACGCTGCCATTTGATGAGTAGTCAAGATACATGAGTATCACCTTGAAGAATGGTTCGGTTGTTGAGAACATTCTCTGGCAAAAAAGTAAATTCACCATCAGAAATTGGAGGCAGAGTAGGAATTGGCACACAAGTAGAGTCCACTTTCTTTTTCAGTAGGGACACCTGAAAGACAGGATGGAGTCTGCAAGTAGGAGGAAGTTGTAGTCTGTAAGCAACAGCGCCTACCCTTTGTAGAATTTGAAATGGTCGATAACACTTAGCAGCCAACTTGAGTGATTTTCTGACGGCAAGTGAAGTCTGCTGATAGGGTTGCAGCTTTAAATATACCCAATCTCCCATATTAAATTCTCTTTCACTCTATCTATCAGCAAATCGTTTCATTTTATTTTTGGAATGAGCCAATTGCTCTTGGAGGAAGGAATTAAGATGCTCTTTGTTGTTGAGAATTCTTCCACTTCATGAACAGAACTTGGTTCAATAGATAGGAAGGGCAGAGTAGGGGACATCCCATAAACTGCTTGAAAGGGACTTATATGGATGGCAAAGTGATGGGAGGTATTATACCAATATTCAGCTGACTTAACCAAACACTCCAGAGCTTAGGTTTATAGAAAGTCACACATCTAAGATAAGATTCAAAGCTCACCTGTTAAGCCTTTCTATTTGGCCATCTGTTTAAGGGTGATAGGCTGAACTCATTAGTAGTTGGGTATCCAATTTCTTCATTAGTTCCTTCTAGAAAAGACCGGTGAATATTTTATTTCTATCAAAAACAATAGACTGTGCATGCCATGCAATTTGAAAACATGGTTTAAAATTAATTGAGCATGTAATAAAACACAGGAGAGAATAATTGATTTTCTGTATTTAGAATGAAGAATTTACAGGTATATATATACAAGTGTGAAATCCTAACTTAGGAAATAAAATCAAATAAAACTTCCTAATCTATATAAGGAAAACTAGC
>CANXYI010022702.1:0-11504 GCA_948208565.1 Hura crepitans
TATATCCATATGTATCCATCTATCAGAATTCAACTTATTCATTAGGAATTAATTATTTTCCCCTCTTAAAAAGATTATCAAGAACCTGAATTAAATTTCCATACAGGTGACATCAAAAATGTATTATAAAAATTAATTTTAAAATAACAAATTTCTCGCAAATCTTAGTTTTTGTATATTTATCGATAAACTCCTCCAAAAATTTAAGGACTGCCAACCTATTTATGCCTTAATTTGGAAAAAATAATTTTCGATCGGTATTTTGCTACTCAACAAAATGCCACTCAACATTCTTGATACAAACATGTTTAGACTTGTTTGTGCATGTAAACAAGTGAGTACCAAGTCAAAGTTTGAGGAGTAAGAGTCTGTTCAGCTTGTTTAGATTATATTATTAACAATTAATAATTTGATGCATAGTTAAGTTTCCAAAAATATTATGATTATCATTTTTTTTTCATATATTGTTAATAGAATTGATATTGCAAGAATAGAGATAATTGCTTGTTTATATTAGAAGCTGTTCATTTTCTAAATAGAATTTTACTTAATTTACTTACTATATATATTTAGTGAAAAAAAAAAGACTCGTCTAAATTGATGAATGATGATTCACATATGAAAATGAGGTTTCAATTCAGATTAACTCCTTAAATAAAAAATAATAGAAAAGAGCTCAAAGCTACATTCAAGCTCAATTATTAAATAAGTTCTGAACTAACTAAAACTAAACAACTCATCTTGGTTTAGTTTTCGACAAGGCAAAATTCATTTGACAAGCAATTAGATAAATTAAACAAGAGAGTCCTCTTATAACTAAAAGTAACAGGGAATAATAAATTGATGCACCTCTCAAAAAAAAAATTAATATCTTGGTGCAAATTGTTATGATATCTATCATTTCCATTTAAATAATGAGTTACAAGTATTGGTATTAAAATGGGCTTTTTACATAAATATATAGAAAGTATAAAATAATTATACCTTGTGTCATTATTTAGAATTTATTATTAAATCTACCGCTTTTTAAAATTTTTAATTTCATATATACTATTTTTTATTTATTTGCCTTTTAATAAGCTAAAAAATTTTTATCTCACATAAAAAAACTTAAATTTTAAAATGCGAAACCCTAAATCCTAAACTTTAAAACATAAAATTCTAAATCTTAAATCCTAAATTCTAGACTATAAAATTCTAGATACTAAACCCTAACTTCTAAACCTTAAATTTTGAAATTCTAAATTTTAAACATTAAATTATAAATGCTAAATTTTAAACTCTAAATCCTAAAATTTCAAAGTATAAATCTTAAACTCTAAATCCTAAAATTTTAAGTTCTAAACTCTAAATCCTGAAATTTTAAATCCTAATTTTTAAAATTCTAAATTCCCAATTTTGAATTCTAAAATTCTAAATTTTAATCACCTAACTTTAAACGCTAAAATTCTAAATTTAAAAAAATATATATATAATTCATCTTTTGTGAAAAAAAGAAAAAAAGAAGACAAAAAAAAGTTTTATCATTTAAAAAAAAAAAAAAGGGAAGAACGACAGTGGCACCTTGGCTGTTGTCTCTCACGTGGTCAAAGTGCCACTGTCGACGTTACTTTTTGAAAAAAGTGATATTTATCATATTAAAACTTTAAAAAGATGTATTTTATGAAAAATATATTAAAAATTGTGTTGTGTAATTTTCTCTATTAAAAATAACATTGGATCTTGAGTTGTGTCAATTAGTTATATCACTCATATTGATATCAACTCAAAAATCGTCTCAATTAGGCTCAATTCAGTTTTAAATTATTTTATTATATTTTAAAAATTATAATAAAATTACTAACATTTGATTTTGTTTTTTTAAATGTTTTGACAATTAAGATCTTAAATCGAGTCTTATAAATAAAAAAATTATTTTTAAGAGTCTTTAAATATCCATAAGAGTTAATATATCCATTTTCTAATATCTATCATTTTAAATTTTTTTTTTCTCAAAATATTAACACTTTGAAAAATTAAATAATATTAATTTTTCTTTTACAGATTAACCATCATTAATCATTTTTTTCAATTTAATAAATTCTCTTCCCAAGACCATTAAACTGTTGCAATTTTATTCAAACACAAGATTATTAATTAATTTTTCTTAAGTGCATAAAACTTAAAAGACATATTATGAGACAGATATAAAACCGTGACTTTTGTAAAATAAGTTTCGCCAACCTCATTTTAAAACTTCAATATGTATAATTTAACAAAAAAAAAAAATCACTTTCTCACATATAACCTGTTATCCAGTCCAAGTAAAACTTAAAAAAAAAAAAAATTCAAACATCAAGCCGTCAATTTCCGTGATCATGAGTACTAGTGCTTTTTTTCTTTCGACTGATCAATGATGGTGGATTAGTTAATTAGTTATTATTAAATGTGTTAATAATAATAACAGTTTTGAATTTATTTCCTTTCAAAGATAATAATAATAATAACAATAAGAAGAAGTAGGAGGAAAAACATTCTTGGCCAGAAATACAGGATCAGATTTTGCCTAAATTATGTTATTAACTTTAATACCACAATAAATAAAATAGTTTTAAATTTAATCTTCTCTTTCTATTTTAATTTCCCTCCAAAACTTCTAATTAACTTTCCTTTATTATAAGTTGATTCATTTTTCAACGTTACAATTATTACAACTTTGATAAATTTTAATTTAATGACACTTTATTCTATATAATAGTCAAATCTTATTATATATTTCCTTTACAATGTATAATTAATGTGAATATAAATTAGTCTAAAAAAATACAAATATGAATACATTCTAATATGTGATCAAAAATATGATTTTTTTTAATTATATATATATATATATATATATATATATATATATATATATTACTATAATATACTTAAATATGCTACAACGTATATAAAATATGCATTTATAAATATTAATTATGCACATTAGAAAATTTGTATACATGCATTTTGATATACAGTTTATAATACTATATTAAATTAAAGTTAATGAATGCAATTTAAAATTAATTTGTCTTATAATATTTTGTATTTATAGATATTTTACACACATGAGAAGTTAATATTTAACATTCTATTATTAGATGCCATTGTTTATAATATAATACAACTTTACAATAAAATTCTTTAGTATGAATATATTTTAATGAAAAATTTTGTTATGCATTTTATTGTATTATTGACTAATAAAAAATTTTCGTTTCTATAAAAAAAATGAAGGTTCCATATTAGTAAAAAATTTTGATAAAAAATTTTCAATAAAAATTATTATTAATTGAATTGCAAATATAAATTTAATAAAATAAACTTGATCTTTAATTAAAATTTTTAAATTTTCAATTAAAAATTGTAATTGACAAAAGAGGAATTAAATCACTTTCATTAAGCTTAATTTTTTATATAAAATTTCTAATTTCACAATAAAATAATATAATAAACTAATCAAATATGAATTAAAAATTTATATTCAACTACTATATATAATTTCTTGATTTATTACGGACAAATTGATATTTACATTTTATTTAGTATTTATTAGGTAATGTCTTCATTCTATTTTAATATACGTGTTTTAAATACGAAATATTAATTTATAGAATTAATTTTTATTTTAATTTAATATCTATATATTTTAAATATCTATATATTTTTTTTATACCAAGTAAAAATCAATTAGCAAAGCTAAACTTAATTTCCAATTTTATAATCATTAATTTCACACACACGCACATAATTTAGTTTTATAATTATATTTTTATTCTTAAGTCTAATAATTAGAACATAATTATTTATACTTCTTATACTATAATTAATTTTATGATTATTTTACAATTTATATTACAACTTACTTTAAAAATCAACCTAATCTGAAAATAATTTTCTATTTCTACTCCAATTTTCATTATTTCATAAACCGTTAAAAATCAATTGATTTCTTATAATATATCTTCATAAATATTTAATTCATAAAATTTTATATGATTTTAATTTTTGATTCAATTGCCTAATATCTTTAATGGATAGAAATAGATCAGTTGCATTATCTCAACATCTAATTTAGTATTTCTAATTTCATAATCAAATAATACAACTAATCAATTTAAGTCACTTGAAAACTGGTAAATATTTCTCTTTTTATCTCATCCTTTATATTTCATATCACTTACATGAAAAATTTCAGAGTTAATTATGTTGATGGTCACTGAACTTTAACTTAATAACCGAAAAGTAATAAAATAATTTTTTATATTAGAAACATACCTAAACTTTAAAAAATTTTACTAAAAAAATTAATGTGACTAATTTTATTAGATTTTTTATTAATAAATGATAACGTAATTGTTAATATTAATTAGATAATACCATGTAAGAGCATTATATCACTCGATGACTAAAAAATATGATTATATTAGTTGTGAATTTGCTGTTTTTTCGACTTTAAATATAAGTAATATTGTCACCATACATAGCTGATATGCCCATTTTTTAATTATCGAGTGACATAATACTTCTAGGTGACATTTGTTTACTAATGTCAACAGTTACGCTATCATTAATCAGCCAAAAGACTAATAAAATTGGTTACGGTGATTTTTCTCGCAAAAGTTTTTAAAATTTAACTTTTTTTTTATATAAAAAATTATTTTGTTACTTTTCGATTATTAGGATATAAGTCTAGTGATTATCAATTTAATTAACTCGAAATGTCAAGTAAATTAAACTACATGTTTTTTTTCATTTAAATTTAGGGATTTGTCATGTAAAATATAAAAAATAAGAGAGAAATAATAAGAAAAAAGGTAAATAGTAGCTTATTTCTTCTTCTATCCATTAGCTCTCCCTTCACGCATACATATTATTTTTCATTAAAAAATTACATAATTCAATAATGAAATTAGTTGATTCAAATTAAAAATTGAATTTAATTCTATGATTCAATTACCTAAAGGAATCGAATTATCAAAATTGAATTCAAAAAATATCTTGATATTTGATATGCACCAGTATATTTGAATATTTAATAAAATTTTAGTCAATTGAAGGGGAAAGTTTAATTGAGATTTTTTATGATTTTCTTTATCAATTAATTAATAAATATTAATTTAGTATTTCCTCAATTAATCATCATTAATTTTTGAATTAAATTACAATCCTCTTAATAATCATTTCAATTGACACAAGATTTCTTATCTATTTTCAACCATTTAAATTAATTTTTTAAACTAAATATAGTTAGAATTTTCATAAATTGTGCAAATAAAAAAATTATAAACTTTCAATTCAATTATAAATTTGATTAATTGTCATTAAAATGATAGATTTATTTTTATTAATTTTATTACCACTTTAAATTAAAATTAATAATTTATAAAATAATACAAAATTAAATGTATTGAGTATTACTTTAATTTTAACATAATATTTAGAAGTACATGTATTTTATTTATTGTAATTAGGCAATCAACATACAAAATATTAATTTTTTAAAATTATCTGATATGTAAATGATAGTTATAAAAAATTTAATTAAATATGTTCATGATAAAAATTATTAAATTATAAATATTATCTTATTGTGCCAAAAAAAACCGTTGTTGAAATTTCCAAAATATTAAATAAATAATTAAATAGTGAATTAAATTAAAGAAAAGAATTTTGAAGGAAGTAAAGCTAAATTTGAAGTTAGTGGATTGAAATGACTTTTTTCATATAAGAATTTGTTTTAATTTAATTGAAGATGAAGGAATAATATTATCTAATAGAATAAGCATGTTGGCCAGACTTGCAAAATAAGAATTCGGCTATATCTTGTAAAATGTCAATTTTAGACTTCATTAATTTCCTCCATTTTTCTTCTCCTTATCAAACTTTTCAAATTGATATTAAATATTTGCTCAATTCCAATGAAACCTATACTCATACCTGGTATTTTTTTTATCAATTCTTACACATTTGCTTTAATTGTTCTCGACTCTTAGCCAATTTATTGGATTACCAAAGTATGCACGTGAGGAATGCACTTTTTTTTCCGCTGAAAATTTGGGGATTATGTATAAACATTTTTTGAGAGTGTTTGTATAATCCATTAAAAAATATATATAGTTTGTTTGCAAATCATATGTAACTTAAAAATATAATACTATAATTATTTTTATATTATAATTAAAAATAAAATAGTTGTGTATACTATGTTATAAAAAAAAAAGTTTTATATTATAATTAAAAAATATAATAGTTATGTATATTGTTGCATTCTTGGACTTTAAAATTGATTCATCTTTTTTTTATCAACCAATTCAACAAAATAAGACCTAAAATAATCAAGATTAACACAACTAAGCCAAAATCAAAATAAGAGAACTAAAACAATAAATTTCATTAAAAGATAATGAAAATTTAACCAAAATACTACAATTCTAACCTAAAAATGACTTAAATTGTATATTTGTGCATAATTTGCTAATTGGGATATAATTTAATATTTAGATCACCTAATTCTGATAATCGATGATGGGCTTCTGCATAATTTGCTAACCAGAATAGAATTTATTCATAATTTGATAATTTTGGTCACCTAATTTTGATAATGGAGTGATGGGCTATGCATAATTTGCTAATAGGAATGGGGCTAATTCATAATTTGATAGTCAAATAGTGTAATTTTGATAATTGGGTGATGGGCATATGCTTGATTTGCTAATCGAGATAGTGTTTATTCATAATTTTATATTTAGATCACCTAATTTTGATAATCGAGTGATGAGCTTATGCATAATTTGTTACTAGGGTAAGATTTATTCATGATTTGATAATTTATTTCATGATTTGATAATTTTATAATTTCATATTAAAATTTTATAATTTCAAAATTCATAATCTATTTTATAATTTATTAAAATTTTTTATAATTCATAATTTTTTTAATAATTAATTTTTTAATTTCTTTTGTTTTAAATCTTAAACCGAATAAAAAACAAAAAAAAAATTGCAAAGAATAAGGATTTTGTGGCTGGTCAAAGATTAGGTGGCTCAACACATTGGAAATCTAACATGATTTAATTTGGATGAAAGGAGGGAAGATAATAATAATAAAAAAGAAAAGAAAGGAAAGGCTATACATATAACTCCATTTTGGCAACATAATTTATATAAGGACAATTGGGAGATTTCTCCATATTCTGGCCATTTTGGCTATGAACATTCAGCCTAACAAGCACTGTCCTTAGCTAATATGGTGGCAACATCTTATTTCTAAAAAGTTATGGACATTTATAAGGAGAAAGAATGGAATTTTGTTTTTAAAATTCAAATATTAAAAATTTTTATTAAAGGTATTTATTACTTTTTACATCATTAAAGGATAAATTCTTATCAAATTTTTTTAGTCCATTTGGCATTGTCCTACTACTACTACTACTAATAATAATAATAATTGAGAAGTCAACAATAAAAGGCTTAATTCGCAAGGAAAATAGAAAGGTTGAGATTCACATAAATGAAAACTTAATGGACGTCGTTGTTAAATTATGGCCGTTTATCAATCACCGTCCATTTATGTCTAGCGGAATTAGAGAATCCCCTAAGGAATTCATTGACTCAGAATTATTGATAAGGCTGCCAACATAGTAAGCATTCTACGAACTTAAAATTATCTTTGGCTTTTAGTCCCAAGAATTGTCCAAAGCCTTCAATAATGTCGGCAAAATAATGTCCACGGAATTTTTTTTGGTAGGGAAATTTATTAGATTGTTGTTTTACAAAAACGACAATAATATTGTATGGTGCATAAATAACTAGTTTTGTTTCCAACAAAATTGATGGGGCCCATATGATTCTGGACCATCATCTTGTTGCCAATTGAGCTAACAAAGAAAAATAATCTTGTCAACCGATTCTCTAAATTATATTTCACAATAACTGATTCATAGAAAAAAAAAATAAAAGGGTAAGAGTAATATACTTTCATTTAATAAATAACAAATTACATTTTTCTTTTTTCCACCACGATCACATCTATTTTCAAAAATATTTATTAAAAAAATACTCATAAAATGAAAAAACAAGTTAAAATATATAATTATTAGGGTATACTTAATATTTGGCAAAGTATGTTTTGCCCTTAAATTTAGGATAAGGGTTATACATATCCCTAAAATGGTACCCATAATTAAGTTTATTTTATTATTTTAAAGATATCTGTTTAACGAAAGACTTTTAAGGACAACAATTTTCTTAAAGGAATTGTGGGATTCACTCAAGGGATCATGTATTAGGAGCACATCAATTTTATGATCTTATTTTGTGCATATATGAAAATTTAATTTTATGATATTAATCATTTGCATACTCACAACTTTAGGGAAGAAAAAGCTCTTAAAAATAAGAATAAGAAAGGCATAATAATAATTATAAATAATTATGGAAAAATAATAAGAAAAGTGAGAAATATTGGTTCATACATCAAATGCATCGTAAGTTAACGAAAATAGACAATTCGATCAAAGACAATATGGTTTTTCAAATCTAACTTGAAAAATGAATTTGTGTTTAAAATTTTGAAAGCAATAATGTTTGAGGAATATTTATTAGGAATAGTATTTGTGGAACCACCAATTACAAATCGACGCATATAAAAAATTAATAAATTTTATATAAGTGATAATTTATAATTGAATCGATCGATCATTTATCATATCCAAACAAAAAAAATTCATATTTATTAACCCTGAGATTGAAGTCTTAACCATTCCTTTTACTTAAACAAAAAAAAAAAAAAGAAGCAAAATAACTAATTAAATCAATCAATAGCTTGAAATTGAAATCTTAACCATTCCTTTTACTTAAAAATAAATAAATAAATAAATAAGTAAATCAATCAATAGCTAATTTCAGAATTCTATAAAAAAAAAATAAATATGTTTTTTTTAATCTAACTTGAAAAACGAATTTGGATATAAAATTTTGAAAGCAATAATGTTTGAGGAATATTTATTATGAATAGCATTTGTGGAACCACCAATTATAAATCGATGTGTATAAAAAATTAATAAATTTTATATATATGATAGTTTATAATCGAATCGATAGATCATTTATCATATCCAAATAAAAAAAAATCATATTTATTAACTCTAAAATTGAAGTCTTAACCATTCTCTTTACTTTAAAAAAAGCAAAATAAATAAGTAAATCAATAGCTTGAAATTAAAGTCTTAACCATTCCTTTTACTTGAAAAAAAAAAAAAGCAAAATAAATAAGTAAATCAATCAACGGCTACTTGCGGAATTCTATAATAAATAATAGACTTCTTAAAAGTGAAAAGGCCCCACGACCGGAGGCCATGAACCTCACATCTAATCCACGGGGCTAAGGGTCCAAAAATCGTTGAAAACTCTTTTCACGGCTTTATTGCGCCATATCATGACTCCGTCAAATCATTCTTGTGCCATACACCAGCCCCCGATGGGGCCGGAGCTACAATCCAATGAAACCGTAATTCAAAGAGTTTGTATTATTTTAAAAAATATATAAAAAAAAAAAAGTTCATTAATTTTTTAAAAAATTTGGCTTTGAATTGTAATTTTAAATATAATTCTTAGCAGAAATCCGCAGCTCCGCATTCTAAATAGAAAGAATGATCTAATAATTCAATCCTTTTGCATTTTTGAATTTGTTCAATTCCAGCTCGGTCTCATCTCCTATAAAATTATATATCACCATTCAATTCAAAAATTAGAATTGAATTAGATGTAGATTCCGCTCAATTCAAGGGCAAACATTAAGTTAAAAATCTAATTAGGGCATAAAGGGGAGAGCATCGCCAGACATTTTTGACCCAGTGTAGTTGTCTTAGAACCTCATATTTGTACCAAACACGTTCTAATAATTTGAAAACTTTTTATTAAAAGTGTGAGTATAAAGGTCATTTCAAAACGGGAAAAAAAACTTTGGGTATAAAGGCAGTAGTATTTGCAAGGAGGACAATCACTTCTTAACTTCCTTAGATTGTACTAACAGTACTATCAAAATTTGGGTCCGGTTTCACCTGACATATTCTGTTCTCAATATTCTTTATCTGTAGGGAACTCATTATTGATAAGTTCGTCTTCTGTATGGGATGCGGTATATTGGTTTATAAAAATAAGCATTTGAACATGTTCAATAATAATAATAATTTTGCAAAAAGTTGAACTTTTATAGGCGAAACTTACAATTTTAATAAATTTTGAGGAGGCCATTGACCCCTGAAGGGGGACCACATAGCTCTGCCTCTGACATTTGCAAATAAGCATGAAAACAAAGTATCAAACCAAATAAAAGCATTGAGTTGGCCTACAGTATTAAGAAACAGGCCTACAGTATTAAGAAATATGGAGTTGCCTTTTCTAAATACTACTAACCCAATTTAGACTTTCTATAAAGCTTGTCAGGACCCTCGTTCAATGACCATCATTTGTTAAAAAATTAAAAAAAAATGTTAAAATAATTTAAAAAAACTCAGTAATTCGATTATGATTCATGGACACCCCTACTCCACACAAACCTCAGCCGCGGCTCAAGTAAAGTGGCCTACGTGTTTTTTTCTCAACCTTCCCCTTTTACATATAAATTCAACGAATCAAAGATAAGATTTATTGCGTCATGCTGTGCAAATAGACAGCCATTTTTTTTTCCAATATACTGCTCCCTTGCTAAAAAAAAAAATAATCCAATTTTGCTTTATAATCTATAAACAATACAGCCTGCCTGCGCTCGATACAATTGATTTGAGATTATCTATTATATTATTTATTTATTTATTCATAGTAACCTTCTACTTAATTATTTTTTTCAAATAATTTTAAAGAAATTATGTCACTTATCACTTTTTTATTTTCAATTTCAAAAATATCTCATTTTATTTAAAATTTTTAAATATGATCTTTTAATATTTTTTTATTTTAAAAATATCTTAAAATTATCCTTTTGATACTATTAACTCAAACTCAATTTTTTTAAGAAAATTTTATTTTTTTTACACATTTTCTCTACAAAATCAATCATCTAAATTTATAATTAATTATTAGAATTTAGGATTTAGAATTTTAAGATTTGTTATTTAAAATTTTAGGAATTAGGATTTTAGAATTTTAGAACTTAGGATTTAAGATTTTAGGGTTTACGTTTTTTAATTTTAGAACTTAAAATTTAGAGTTTCGCATTTAAAATCTTAGGGTTTAGAATTTTAGAGTTTAGAGTTTTAGGATTTTAGGGTTTTAAAATTTAAGATTTAGGGTTTTAAAATTTAGGATTTAGTATTTAGGGTTTAAAATTTTATGATTTAGGGTTTTATAATTTTAGGATTTAAGATTTTGATTTTTAAAATTTAAGGTATTAAAAAATATATATATATTAAAATTAAAATGATTTTAAAATTAAAAATTAAAAAAAATATAATTTTAAAAGATAATTATATATAAGACAT
>CANXYI010022744.1:0-11476 GCA_948208565.1 Hura crepitans
TTAATTAGTAAAGAAATAGACATAAATTGAGGTTGAATGGCCCATTAGTTAGACACCTACTAGATTGGTTGACCAGTCAACTTAGGGATTTTTAGCAGCTGCTGCACTATCTATTTTTCAAATAGGGCCGGTATAATGACCTAGGTCCATATTGGGGCCACTATATTAGTCTATTGGATAGACAACTTTCTATCCTTGCCACCTGATGCCAGTCATTAAAATTTTATCAGTGTAGCTGTGTATATCCTAGAGGGCCACTACATTAGCTTGTTAGACAGACCAGTCTACTCGGTAGACACAGTTACCTTATCAAAGATATTTAAAATAATGCCAATATAATGGTGAAGGTCCTAGAGGGCAACTATACTGGTTAGTTAGACAGACCAGTCTGTTAGGTTGACCACACCTCGTTACTTACACCTTGGATGCTATAACTTAATCAAACCATTGTAGCAGTTGGGGTTCAAAATGTAGACCATTGTACTATTTTATTCCCTCTTGATCTAGTGTCGGTCAGTGTTGTCTTTCTAGACAAGCCAACTGAAATAAATTAAACTAGAACAATATAATTTATTAGTGACATTGAAATATAATATAAGGGCATTTTGGTAATTTTACATAGGCTACAATTATTGGCTTAATTATTAAGGATTATGCATGCAATTGTCAATACTGATCTTAAAATTATAACTTACATGAGTAAAAATAATTAATTGATAATTTATGGTCAGAAACACCTATAGAGGCAATTTGGTAATTTTGCATGTTAGTAACCTAGGTTGTACCTAGAAATCGGAAAAAGGTAAAAATACAATTATATATGCCTAAATAAACTGCTAGACATGTTTTAAATACATGAATTCACCACTGAGTATATTATATACTCAGTGTACCTATTTTGATATGTAGGTAACTAGTTTAAGGACGTAGCCTTGTAAAGCATACGACGAAGTTTAGAGGTTATTCATCAGAAGGTTGATAATGTACATTTTGTATAGTTTTGCATTCTATGAACTTAGGTGGGAAATGCGTTTTATGTATATAAGAGACACATGATGTAATTATATGAGTTCAAACGATGGTGTAATTAACTAGTTATTAATTTTTTTGTGAATGCATGGCTTTTGGTTTATACAATGGATGTTTTACAAGCTTGAGGCTCTAACTTGCATTTTTTTTTCTTGATTCTGGTCTGAAGCCTATGTTGCTATTGATAGATTAGTGACGTTAGGTTGCTATTTAGGGCACTAGAAGGGTCCAAGAGATGTGAGAATCTATTATAGAAGTGCTTTACAAGTTAAAATTTTTGGGATAGTGACCTAAGTAGCCGTTATTGTACTAGATTATAGGAAAAATCTGACTGACTTGAAATTGTTCCATATTTGCATAAACATGTTGGTGTGAAACTGAATGAACCAGAGGAACAGACAGAAGTAGAATTAGAGTCATATATGATTAAATAGTATAGAATAAGTAAAAGTTAAATGAATAACCATAGGGGAAATACAAAGATGGGTGATCCAGTGGGAAGTACATTGCTTATTGGGTTTCGTCGGGAATCTAGTATCTAGTTAAGGGTGTTACATTAAGCTAGCAGGTCCATGTGAACATGCAACCTGTTAGTCAGTATGGACTAAGGTTTTAAGTTATTTCATCTTATTGTTTGCACTTATCTTTGTCTACCATAAGTGTAAAAATCTAAGAACTACTATAAATTCCCATTTTTACACAATTTTTAGTCACACTGTGAGCTTATCAAGTTAGTCAAAGTCTAAATCCATAAAAAATTTAGGACCCAAAATCCAGGTTCCTACACTTACCTTTTTGTAATATTTTGTTGCATTTCTCTTGTCATCTACCTCTACTCAAATGTAACTTGAGGTTTTCATTATAAGAATTTATGTAATTAGATTACATAGGATTAGATTAGGAAGGAGTATAAGTGGCAACAAAGTAAGATGGTTGTGCTAGAATAAAAGTACAAGAAAAGAAGAATATTAAAAGTGTGTTAATTTATTTTTTCATTTTTTTTAAAGAATTGTAATGGATACATAAACCTCTGGTTTAGCCAAAATTAGTTTTTTTATTGCTTGAGAAAATTATTATAGAAATACCCATTGCTAGATCATGTGATTAGTGATTACCATAGATATTAATGTAATTAATATGATGGTCCATGGCAAAGAACATCGACTATGTAGGATGAGACTTACAATAAGAAATCTCTCAATTATATTAAGATGGACGAGTTTTCTATCATAACAAATTGAACTAGAGTAATTTTAAGAACTGGGTTGTTAAGCATAGTAAAGCTTGTTCTGCATCGAATATTTTTGGTCTATTATGGTTGCGTCCATCTTCACTAATAAATTAATGTGTTCACATTTTAGCCCTTTGATGATTTCCAAAAACAAGCCCAAGCAACAAGTAAACTAGCTTGAACCCTAGTTCATAGGACTCCTTAACCCATAATCTGTATAGGCATCCATTCTTAAAGCCCATAAGAACAAAGCTTATGGCCTTTGGTCTATGTGAACCTTATTTCCTAGCATATACCTCGCATAAACGTACATTCAAAGCTTTAAAATACATTGAATTTCTACATGAACTTTACTCCCTCTTTCGATAGAACTTCTTAATTTCTAAATAGGAATGCCTCTATTAGGAGCCTATATATACCCCTCTAATGAACCAAATCATAAGACACATAATATCTAGAATTATTCTAATGAAACCTTATTATGGAAGCTATTCTACTAGTCCGAAGGCCATACTAAAATTATAATTCCTTTCTAAAACTCCAGCTTTGTGTAATACCCCTACTTGATTGCCACAGAAACCCGATAGGAGGTAACACTTCCCACTAGGTCATCCATCCTAAAATTTCTCCTGCCTATATTCTTTAACACTTATTGAATTATTTATTTAATGGATATATTTTGCCTAAATCTTTAGTCTAACATTTAAGCATTATTATTTAGGGTACAACAAATCTAAAAATCCATTTAATAGCCATTAATTAACATTATAGGAAATTAGGCAAGACAATGGCTACTTGGCTGACATTTCTGAAATTTAAACATGTGAAAACACATTTATAATATCATTCAAATGCACTGTCACCCTCTGAACCCTTCTAGTCCTCTAATAACATCAATCATATCATCATCATATATCAAAACATCATATAATTCCTCAAGCCCAAAATCACCAAAAAGTATAGAAATTAAAATCACTTAGATAATGACCTTTATATATATTCATCTATTCCAAACTTATTATTACAGACATTTATGACCTCTAAGCTCGTTAAATCCAAAACCATATTATATACATGAGTGTATCTACTTCACCTTAAAAGTACAAAAATATACCCTTTACTATTTTCACCGCTACACTATAAAATCTATAGAGGCTAGATAGCTATCTTCTATTACTTGCACATAGAAATAATGATATGCTGAGTATTGCAGTCTATCATTATTCATTATTTAATTTATTACACAAGCCTAACTAGTGAGACTACAATTACAGACACTAGATAAAAAGGGAAATAAATATTATGCAGTGGCCCATATTTTTTTACCTCAATCTCTACACTAACGTAGTGCAGTGGCCTAGCTAGTGGACCTCAATTGCTGCACCACCTCATTTGATAGTAAGGACATAAAACTCCTTAGTACCAGAAAAATAAAAATATCCATCAAACATTATGTCATATCATCAATAAATTTATGCAGTGGCCCAGCTTGTTGACCTTAGTGGCGGCACCTACCTAGTTTGACAACAAGGATCTGCTTATACCAAATAGAAATATCAATATCATACTATGTAGTGGCTCAGCTGGTGAACCTTAGTCACTGCTCCAACCTAGTGCAGTGGCCCAATCATCAGAACCTTAATGGCTACACCTGCTTATATCATCATACTAGTAAAGGCCTAAAGGACCAATACCTCTAGTAGTTGCAAACCCCTAGTTGATTGGTAAACCAATCTAATGGTTCTTTAACTAATGGGCCAATTGTTTGTTAATTATTTTTTATTCCATTACATATCATTTATTTAATTTCTTTCTATACTATTAAAACACAATTATTTTTCATTTTAACTTGCTCATTTTTAACTGGACAGTTATAAGTCACTTTTGTACTGGACATTATATGTCCATTTTTATACTAGACAGCTATAATCCATTTTTATGCCATCATCATAGGTCATTTTTCATGTCCATGGCATGTCTCTATTATAAGTCATTTCTACATATTCATTTTCAATTACATAGTTACGTGTCCATTTTATTTTTAGGGACATAGTTATAAGTCAATTTCTATTGTTCATTAGCCATTTCCTCATGCCATTTCAAGCCATATCAACAAAGCCATTCTAGCCTATATATAATCTCATTCCATTCATTCTATCATGTCCACAACATTGGCCTCACATTACTATCAAAATTAAGTATCTCACATATTCAATTTACATACAAAATTTTGGCACACTTTAGGTCAATTTGTAGGCCATTTTAAGTCCATTTCTTTCATGCCATTTCTTACACTAAATTACTACCACATTTACACCACCTTATCTATCATACCTTACACCATATTTTTACACCTCATCACACATATCTCATGCCATTTTCATGTCATACATTATGTTATCATCATGCCACACCACACACGTATCATACACCATGCCACACATGTATACCATGTCATGCCACCATGACATACCTCTCGGCTACATCGTGATCATGGTTACACAAATGCACATTTTCACATTTCTTCACACATACCCATCATATATCATATTTCTACTGTAACACCCTTTACTGTTTTTCCAAAGAAATTAAATAAGGGGTACATTTCCCACCAGGTCACCAATCCTAAAATTTCCCCTAGGTCTATTCATTTAACTTTTACTCATACTATACTAGACAACCCTATTTGACTCTAAAAGCACTCAAGCTAGTTCCTATAATCCATTTATGTCCGTTTCACTATGTTTCAACCATTATAGAAGAAATCTAAAACAATATGATACCCTTTAAAACTTTGGCAACATAACAGTAACTCGGGTCACTATCCCAAATTTCAAGTTCCCCTCATAAGCACTTCAATATTATTTATATCATATCTCCTAGACCTTTCTAGTCCCCCAAACATCAACCTATCAACATCTTTTATCATACGGTAATCATAGGCCTCAAGCTATAATAAAATATATAGAGCCTTAGGCCCTGAAACACACAACATAAAGCATATACATAAGAAATAAAACATCTCCTAATTAATTACAACATGATCTAATATATATACAAATGCTGTCATGTGACCCTTATATATATCGTACCAAATTTCCTCACCAAAGTACATAGAGTGCAAAATCTACACATTACACATAATTCTCCTTTTCACTTTAACCTTTGAACTTTGCTGCATGCTTTATGAGGTGATGTCTATATCCTGGGCACCTATGCACTAAAATAGGTATGCTGAGTATAAAATTAATCAGTGGTGAATTCAAGCATTTACATCATGTCAAACCTTTTTTAATCAACATATATGGAGTTAATATTATTCATTCTAGGCTATTGACCCACAATTTTACCTTTTTATGTTGAAAGCCTAAAATACCCTTTTTAATTCTAAACATACAGATTACCATGCAGTCAATCGCTTTAAAAAAATTGAACTATTTATTTATGCCATTTCTAATAATAATAGTTAAGAAATTAAATTATCAAGTCAATCACTGATATACATACAAAATTACCATTTTACCCCTAGGGCGATTCTATCTGTAGCTATCTAATTACTTATCAACAATCATGTAATTTATGCACCTAGTCATTATTAGCCATTTAATGATCAAAATTATACCACTTTTAGCCTTTATTTATTACCAGTGGAAAATTACTAAAATACCTCTAAGTATACATCAGGAAATAACCTTTTTAGCTCACATAAATCATTTAAAGTAGTTATTAACATTCACAGCTTGTATACTTTACATTAATCAATTTACTTAAACAACGAGGTTTAGAATGACCAAAATGTCCCTAGGTCTATATTTTATCAATACTTATAAAATATCATCCAGTCATGCTTAATTTTTAACTCCATAAACATTTTGATTATTCATTTGATTTAATTCATGAGCTCGACTATGAAGATGACATTTAAAAACACTAGATTTAGAGGGAAAATAAATTGGTTTAGTGGTCCCTATTCTGGACCCATGTGCTGCATTGGCATGCATGCCATAATGGAAATTAGATGTAGCCTTTCTAGACACAAGTGAAAAGTAGCTATATGACATAATAGAGATAAGCCCTTGTGCCTCCTTAGCCACAAGTATATATCAATTAACAACGGAGGTGATATAATGGAGATCAGTTTAGAGACCTCTTCAACCACTAATAAATATCATTAACATCTAGGTGACATAATGGAGATTAGACCATAGGCCTCTCCAGCCACTAATAAAGTTTACTGCCTAAACATTAGACAACTAGTAGCTGTAAAACTCTAAGTTATCTAGTCAACCCATCACAAGGGGTGTCTAACTAATAGGCCAAATAGCTTAGTTTAAGTTTATTTATTAACCAAAAATATTTTTATAATATTTATGTTCCAAAAATAGACAATTAAAATTTTTATCACATACTTAATTTTCCAGCCGATCTATTATAGCCACATTTTGGCTCTACCAAGTAAAAATTCCAAAACAATATTTAATTCTGCTATTACCAAAATTCAAGGTTTAATATGTTTTGATTTATTATGGCATTAGTACTTAAAAAACTAACACTTTCTATCAAGTGACATTTTTGGTTCATGTAATGGTCAATTGGATAGTTATAGGTCATTTCGACCACTTTTCAAGTCAAATTCTAGGATAATTTTTGGTCTAATTCTAAAATAGTTTTCAACTTCTTTTTAAGCACATTCATAGGTTCAAAGCTAAAAACATCTAGGCCAATCTCAAGGCTAAACAATAGGTTCAAATGCCATTGTACATAATCATAAACACTAGCCCTTAAAGGCATACAAATCAATATAGTTTCCGTTTACAATCTACAGCCCTTATGGGCAAAATTTCAAGCCACTTTTTCAACATGATTTTTAATTTTGTTTTAAGTCATTTTCAACTTGCTTTTCATGTCAATACTTGAATAAATTTCATACCCTTTTTAAGGTATTTACTACCTATTTTCGTGCCTCATCAATTTACTTACTCATGCGTTTAAGCTTAAGTTTAGTACACTTACATAATTCATTCATCATTTCATTTCCTATGCCATATTCCATGAATTAACTTTCAGGTATAACTAGTCCAAGGCCTTAATTATGCATTCCCATAGGGTTCATTTTACACTTATCCATTAATCAATAACATAGTCATATTTACATGCATGCCTTGATCATTTCATGCCACTCAAGTAGCCATAAGCTTGCCATATGCCTCGGCTACCACTAATTTCTATACATTCATACACAATTCAATTCACCACATACAAAGCCAATTACTTACTCATTATAGGTCTAAGGCATATGAAATTTCCAACCTTGAATACTACCTAAAACCACACATGCAAACAATTATAAGCTAAGCTCTCAGCCACTTAATCTTTTCATGTTAACATGTATTACCCCATTACTTTATGAGTAATTTCCATTACAAACCAACACCAAAAGTTATCATAACATATATTAAACACCAATATACCCATTAAGCACCATACACATACCTTGACCACTTTGCAAACCTCTTGGGCATGTTAAAGTTTGGCATTAATATAACCACTTTTTAGTAATAAACTATACAATCCTTATTCCCTCATGCCGTGTACAATTATCTCTCAAGAAAATACCTATCCAAGCTATTTTATGAACTCAAACCATTCTTAAACTTAAGAATAATCTACTAAAATTTAAAGGCATGAAGTGAATAAAGTAATTAACTTACATTTTCACTTTGAAGGTGCCATTTCCACCATGCCTAGACTGCTAGCTTTATTTTAGCCCCCTACGGTGACTTTCACTACCCTTCTTTAAGTCCTTCCTTGTATAAATTCACCTCAAAGACAAATTACATACATCCCCCCTAATGTTAGTACCACAAGGAATAAATTCTAGCCTAGAAAATCAAGAAAAGACAAAGAAAGGCCATGGAAGCTCACCTTTCTCCTTTGCTTAATTCTAACCCTAGGACCTTTAAGGATTTTTTTATTTCTTAATGAGATCTCCTTTTGCCTTCATTCCACTTTTGGAAGTTCAATAACATCGCAAAAGAATTTTTAGAATCTAGAAACTATAGAAAAGCCTCAAGGAAGAAGAAAAAACTCCCCCTTCAAACTATTGTGGCATCACTGCCCACTACAGTAAGGGAGGAGTTCCCTTCCTCTTCATTAAGTGGAATTATCCACTTGGCATTCACTCTTACCACTTGACAAGGGTGTTAAGCTACTTGGAAAAATTAAGGGTGGGTCCCACAGCCACTCAGGCCACTCGACACATCTAAATTTTTTGGTAAACTTCAAAAATTCACCAAAATTCACTCAAACCCCCAAAAATTACACTATTTATTTTAACATTCATATTTTAATCCCCTGTACTTGCTCAAAAATTTTTGTGGCCAAATTCCATCGATAAGATAGTTTTTAGACTGCCTTGATTTGCATGCCAACCTCAAAAAATACGAGAATTTGCAAATGACCTCTAATTTGAAAAATTTTATCACTAGTGGACTCAGTATAATTTTTAAGCTTCATGATCCACTATTTTTAGGTTTGTCTGGGCACATCCTGAGTTAAACTTAGCCCAAAAAATTTTTATTACATTAATGGGTAGCTTACAGTTCGAAATGAATTATTGGTTTTGCTAAATTTTTAAATTTTACTTTACTCATTAAATTGAAGCACCTCAAAGTTTCATGACTAGTGTCACTACCTCGATTTGTATGTAAGTGACCAATACCCCGAGTGTACTTCTTAAACCTAGTGGCACTGTTCACGGAGGCTTGAAGCATGAGTGTTACATCTACCATGCACACATATGCATACATGCCATATGATGAATGCCATGCCATGATATATCAAGCATACCACTCGACTAAAGCATGTTCATGAACATTTATGCATTCTTCTTGTAACACCTATGCATTAAGGCTCTATGAATAGTGCCACTAAGTCTAAAAAGTATGCCTAAGGTGCTGTGTCAATTGTATCAGAACTGAGGCAGCGGCAGTAGTTATGAAACTTTGAGCTGCTTTAAATTGATGAAAAGGAAAAATTTAAAGATTTAGTAGAACCAATAATTCATTTTAGGTTGTAAATAAGTGATCTATGGGGGTTAAATTGAGTCGAGCTAGGAATGACCTAGGATATGCCTGAAAAGAACCCAAAAATATCATACCCTAAAGCTCAAAATTTCATTGAGTCAATTGGTGAAAGAATTTTTGAATTCCCAGGTCATTTGCAACTTCTCATAATTTTTTAGTTTGGCACATAAATTGAGGTAGTTCGTAAACTACCCTATCAAAAAAATTTGGCGGCAAAAATTTATGAGCATGTTAATGGGATTAAATTTAGAATTTTAAACAAATAACAAAATTTTTAAAGGTCCCTGTGATTTTTTAAATTTTTTTGAAGTTTCTACCAAAATCAAGCAGTTTTGGCTTAGTTCGGGAGGTTGTGGGATCTACCCATGTCAAGCTAGCAAGCCTAAGGCTATGACACTTATCAAGTGCACTAGGCTAAGTGGCAAAATCCAATCACAACATAAATTTTTTTCTTCTCTTTGATAGTGGAACCGATGCCACCTAAAAGGAAATCCTCCATTTTCATCATCTTCTTAATTCTATTTTAGCAAACTAATTTCACCTAAATTCACTCACATGTGTTAGTGAATTATTGGAAAAAGAATTAATAGAAAAAGAGCTTTCATGAAATTAAGAAAATTCCCCAAAAGTGCCAAGGTCAAGCAGTTTCTAGCAAGCCTTCAAGGTAAGTGTTCATAGTGTTTCAAGATTTTTCTAAGGGAAATTATGGGTAGAAATCACTACTTTTGAAGCCTAATTTTTAATGAAGTGTGTCTGTATGGTTTTAAAGGAATTGGAAAGGAGAAATGGCTTGAAAAGGGAGGGCTAACTTTCTTAAAGACTAAGCTAAAATTTCATAGTTTGAAGCTTAAAGTAGGTGGCATTTTCATCTTTATAAGATTAAGGTAAGTGAATTCAATTACTCACCTCTTGCCCTTAAATTCTATAGCTTCTCTTTTTAGCTTGAGAATGGAATATGTATATGAATTAGCTTAGATAGGTAAGTATATTAGAGTGTTGTAGTATATAACCTAATAAAATGCAAATTAAATTGCTTTGATGGAAATAAAATTATGATGATCTTAGATTGTTAATAGTCGAGAGATATTTAGTGGTTGATATATATATATATATTTATATATATACATATATATATATGTGTGTGTGTGTGTGTGTGTGTGTGTGTGTGTGTGTGTGTGTGTGTGTGTGTGTGTGTACTGCTTTAAGGTTGCATTTGATGCATGATTATGGCTTGTGATTGAGTTATGATGAATACTATTGGAAATGGGTTGACTACTGTATGTTTGGTATGAACATGGTGAGTGGCCGAGAGGTTTGAAGTATAATTATGTTTGTCTATGTTTGTTTTTATGATTTGGAATATGAGTGAGTTGCATATATAAGGAAGTATACTTAAATGGCATGTATATTAGGCCCATAATGTATGAAATGATAGTGTAGCATGTGATAGGATTAATTTGTGTACGAATGCATTGGAATCAAGCTATGATTGAGGCATGTGATATGTATATACTATCTTAGATGGCATGAAAAAGTGCATGTATGTGTATAAATGTGTTTTGATGAATGAACAAATGCCTAGTATAAAGGTATAAAAAGTAGCCTAAAATGAGACTTGAACTTTGAACTAAAAAGTGAACTTGAAAATGTCTTGAAATATGCCTAGAATATGTGCCTAATATGGCTATTATGATGTGAACATATGATGTGGCATATATGCCTATTGTTTGGCCTTTTAAGTGGCCTAATTGATGTTGGCTTTAGGCTTAGGGGAAATGTGAATTGGATGGTGAAAACTGCACTAAAAATGAATGTGAAATAGACTTAGAAATGATTGTTGAAAACTAAGCAAATGACCTATAACTATCTAAATTGACCATTACTTGAATCAATAATTCACATAGATAGTCAATGGATGGTAAATAGTAATTAAATATGAAATGCAACTAAAGGTGTTGAGAATTAAATTTTAGTTGTGGCAAGGCTTGAACATATTGTTGAAAATGACCCGAAACTATCCGGTAGGGCCCATACTTGATTGGGCTAAAAATTTGACTATTAACTAAAATTAATGTCTATTTCTAACTTAAGAATATTATAGCAAGTTAATCAATAAAGAAATAAATAGAAA
>CANXYI010022831.1:0-12005 GCA_948208565.1 Hura crepitans
TGTATGTATGTAAAAGTATGTTATGAGAAGTTGTAATTTGATGAATACATGAAATGAATTAATGACAATGCATGACTTTTATATGTCTTTTGATGTGTGAATGATGGTGACAATGAAAAAATGAGTGTATGGTTTTTTATGGCCAAAATTGGTATTGATATGCTTATAGACTTTTATATGGATTATATGATGTATTTAAAAATGAATATGGATAAAATGTTTATGATATGAATTATATGAGTGGTATGAAATTAATAAGGACATTGAATAAGTGAAAATGGAATGAAGGGTGCAAAAACCCCTATGTGGCCAAAATGACCATGATGTGTGGTTATATGCATATTTTCTTATTATGTAATATTTGTGTCAAATGTATGCATGGATATGGTGTAATTATGGCGTGTATGTAATATGTGAGCAAAAATATGTGTTGGATGTGGATGAGGAGTAGCTCGAATGGGTTAAAGCATAAGAATGTATCATTCATATGTTAAAAATGCTTAAGAATATAAAGTTATGTAATGCTAAAAGGTTATGTGCAATTAGGCCAAAAATGGCTATGTGATGGTGCATGAAATTTAAGAGCCATAAATATATAAATTGTATATTTAATCTCTATATGAAATGTGAATATGCTCATTTATGGGTTAAGTTAGCCGAATGGATATATGGCCTATGTTAAGTTGTTTAGCCATGAAAAATGACTTATCATCATGCTAATGAGTAAGTTAAAAGCGAAGGAAATAATATGTGTGCACTTTTAGAAAATGGACATCTTATGTGTCTAAATGCTTTATGATGATTATTAGTGTATATATGTGCATTCTTCTTAAATGAGATGTCTATGCCATGCATTATATTGGTAATATGATTTTTTTAGAATCATAAAAGGGATTCAAATGGTAGACATAGATTATATAGGTAAAATAAACTAAAGTAAGAAGAAAAATTCTAATACATGTAATTAATAGCCCATTCAAGTAAAACAACCTAATCAAATAAGTTAACTAGTCAACTAGGATTATTAGCAATTGCTTAGATGACTATGGTTACTATGTTTGAGCCTTTGAGCAACTATACGGGTACAAGCACTAGAGGGTTTAACTAAACCACTACATATATTTTTATATAGGTGTAGCCAACAAAGGGTCTAACAAAACCATTACACATATTTTTATACGGGTGTAACCATTAGATAGTTAAATAGGGCTAATGCACAACATTTTATCCATTAACTCATGCTATACTTAGTCTTGGACTTATGATCTATGCTGACCTATGGGTCTATGTTATACTCAGTCTTTGGACTTAGTTGGTAAATGAACTTCGAGTCGTATGGAGGTTGTACTAGCCATCCACCCCTATTATCCACAGGATTCTATTTTCTTTGATATGGGTGAATTAATTACCAAAAAAGAAATATGCTTAATGAGAAAACCTTGTAAAGTACAATTCTTAGAAATCATGCATTATATCTCAAAAATGTTCATTTTTGTGTATGTTTACATAACTAAGCACTTTTTTCATAAATATACATACTCATTGTTATGTTAATATGATTTTTATTATGAGGAAATGCCTATGAGTAAATGTCTAACTATGCATGAATGAAAATGGTATAACATATCATAGCAATTACACCACTAAGTTTTTGCTGAGCATACTGTGTTTTTCTTGTGATTCGTAGTTTCAAGAAGAACATGCTAAGCTCAAGTCTCAATGCAATAAGATCTATAAGTGAAGATTTATCTTTTGGTATATATTTTGTTATATATATCAATTATGTGATGTAATAATGTAGAAGCACTCATATGTTATAAATTGAGGAAAATAGGCCTACACTGTATAATTATGACTTTTTAAATGTTGTCAATGTTTTGTAACCTTATTAAATATGGCTTTTAAATGATTTTCTTATATGAATCTCTTCATGAGGTTGAGATCATACTTTTTGTTGTTGTCTAATTTGGAGTAATTAAAGGATCACTGAAATGTTGAATTGTGTTTGGATGAATATAAAAATGTTTATTTTTAATGTAGGTCATAGGAAAATTTTGGGATAATGCCCCAATACAGCCGTTATGCTACCGAATTTCAGGCATATGGAATCCCAAATTATTTTTATAACTAAGTTCTAAAAAGTTTTTGTAAAATTGCATTTTAATAAATCAAGGATTATAATAATAATAATAATTATAAACATGAATTTAATAAGTTAAGATAAGGTAATTTGGATATTAAGATTCTGTGCATGCTCCTTATTCAAGTCCGACGATCGGATTGGGTAAAGGGTGTCACATAACATACATATTTAGGTCAAGTATTCATGATTATAATCACATCATAAAAAACCTTGTCAATTTCAGCCATGGTAGCCCAATAACTATACTTCATTGTCACATTGCTTTACTTTATTATTTCATTACAATATATATAATTTATGACATAATTGGCCTTAACTACAACAAACATGAATAATGAACCATTTGGCCATTACATGTCTTAAACATCAATATAGCTTCGCTCAACTCATTCTAGCATAGAGGAGTTCTACACTTCCTTCCATAAGCTTAGTCTCACTTAACCCATTCTAGCATAGAGGAATTCCACACTTCCTTTCATAAAATGCTTTATAAAGAGCCAATCCCATACTCACTTGATGACTGTTGTTGTAAGCAAATTCAACCAAGGAAGCCAACTTCCCTTGAATTTGATAGCATAGCTTCTCAACATATCCTCAAGCACCTATTAAGCATACTTCAACATAAACATCATACATAACTTAGCATCAAAATCACTTAAGTATCAAAAGTTAGTTGAATGTCTCTTTCTAATTGACTATCGATCTAAGGATGAAATGTCATACTGAAACTTAATTGAGTGCCTAAGGCATTATAAAGCTTCTCCCAAACCAAGCACTCTATGCAATCTAGCAATCTCATCAATATATAACTTAGTAAGCTTCTCTAAGGAGTAGTCCATTCAAATTGGTATGAATGTAGTCTTGGTAAACTAATCTACCATAACCCAAAACAAATCACATCTACTTCTTGTCATCGGTAATCTAATTAGAAAGTCTATGGTGACTCTATCCCACTTCCACTTAAGAATTGATATAAGATGAAGCAATCTAGAGGGAACTTAATGCTCAGCCTTTACTTACTAATAACTAAGTCACTAGGTCATAAACTATAACCTATCTCTCTTCATGCCTAGCCACTAATAGAAAATCATGAAATCCTAATACATTTTAGTGCTACCAGTATGCAAAGCATATAGAGCACAATAAGCTTACTTTAAAATCTACTACTTCAAATATTCCACACTTGGAGCACATCCTTTCACAGTAGGATAAACAACCATCACTCTTGATCTTAGACTCAATAGGCTTCCCCTCTTGGATCGAACTTATAACACTCATAAGCCTATAATCATCTTTCTATGAGTTTTTCACTTATTGTAACAAACTAGGCTTCACTTGCAACTCAACCAAAAGAACACCATCAACCATCAGCTTTAACTTGACATTCATAGCCCTCATGGCTAACATTAACTTCCTGCTCAGAGCATTAAATACTACATTAGCTTTCCTAGAACAATAATAAATAAGGCAATCATAATCCTTGATTAATTTTATCCATCTTCTCTATATCAATTTTAGATCTTTTTGCAAAGGAAGATACTTTAAGCTTTTCTAATCTATATAAACATAACACTTTCTCTTATAGAGATAATGTCTCTAAATCTTTAGAGTAAAAATAGCCACAACAAGTTTTAAATCATGCATAAGACAATTCTTCTTAAGTAGCTTCAACTATCTTGAAGAATAAGCAACAACTTTGCCCTCCTGCATTAGAACACAACCCAAACCATTCAAGCATACATCATTATAGATGGTGATATCTTTTCTAGATATTGGTTATATAGGAATAGGAGCTTCCATTGATGTAGCATTAACTTATCAAAGATCTCTTGACATTTGTCATCCTAAATAAACTTAACATTCTTTCTTAATAAACGTGTTATAGGTGCTACAATAATGGAAAACCTCTTAAACAAATATCTATAATACCTAGCTAAACCTAGAAAACTTCTTATCTCAGTTGCATTCTTAGATGGCTTTTACTGCATAACAACCTCAATCTTGCTCGAATCCACTTTGATACCTTCAATAGAGGTTATATGTCTTAAAAAAGACACTTCACTTAGCCAAAGCTCACATTTACTAAGTTTGGTATAAAGCATTTCCTCCTTTAAGGTTTGTAAGACAATCTTGAGATGTCATTTTTGATCTTCTTTACTCTTGGAGTATATAAAAATGTCATCAATAAAAACCACAATAAACTTATCTAGATAGGGTTAGAAGACTTAGTTCATCAAATCCATGAAAGCCATTAGTGTATTAGTAAGCCCAAATGGTATTACCAAAAACTCATAATCACCACATCTTGTTCGAAAAGTAGTCTTAGCCATATCTGCCTCTTTAACCCTTAATTGGTAATATCTTGGCCTTAAATCGATCTTAGAGAAAATACATGCTCCTTTAAGCTAATTGAACAAATAATCTATATGAGGCAATGGATATTTATTTTTGATGGTTACTTTAATTAGCTCTATAGTTAGCACATAATCATAAGGAACCATTCTTTTTCTTCATAAACAATATTGATATTCCCCATGGGGACACATTCAAACTTATGAAAACCTGATTAAGCAACTCTTGCTACTAGATCTTTAACTCTTTTAACTTAGTAGGCATGATTCTAAATAGAGCTATAGATATTAGTGCAGTGCTAGTTGGAACCTTAATAACAAACTCAAGTTCTTATTTTGGAGGTAAATCGAGCAACTCTTTAGGAAAAACAACCATGTGCAACTCTTTAGGAAAAACATCCATATATTTTAATGCCATAGGTATAAGGCTCATATTTAGTTCTGCTTTTTTGATATTACACATATGTGCTAAGACACCTTAACGACCTTTTCTCAGCATCCCCCTAGCTGCAATGGCCGATATAACATTGGATAGAAAGTCTATCCTCTCACTAATAATTGTATTCTCTGTCTTATCACTAGCCTTGAGAGATATCCACTTTTGCTTAAAATCCATAATTGCTCGATACTTGGACAACTAATCCATGCCCAAGATCAAGTTAAACTTATCGAAAGCAAAATCAATGAGATTAACAAAAAAACCCATTTCCTTGCACCATCAAGAGGCATTCTTTGTAAACCTTATATATTATAACATGCTGACCTATAAGGTTGCTATCCATAATCTCTATGTCCACAAGTTCTTAAGCTAACCACTAATCTTATACCCATGCAGTGCATATATAAGAGGTTATAGAACCCAAATATATTAATGCTAATGTATAAGAATCGAAGAGAAAAAAGGTACCCGCTTTCACTTTAGGCAAATATGCATATTCTTTAGCTCTAATTCCATACTACTTGGTAGGTATTCTGAGCTCTACTTGACTTTTGATCTTGCCTTTTGAGTACCCTTTATTGTCTCTCCTCTATCTCCTCTCTGGCATTTGCCAAAAATAGCTACATATCTCTAACCAATATGAAGCTTCTTTTGACAATCTTTAAAGAAAAGACCTACTACATCACACTTGAAACAAACTCTAGGCTTGGATTTCTAACACTCTGCTCTATGTCTTTTATGACATATATGACATTGAGATGCTAAATTACTCCTAGATATCAAGGCTAGAGCACTTGTAACCTGAGATTGCTACCTTGTGTTGTTCTTATTCCCTTAGCCTGTATTCTATTATTGCTTTTATTTTTGAAATTGCTATTATGACATAGATTGACCTCTTTTAAACCTCTTCTTAGAGTATTAGATTGCACTACCTACTCCCTAGCCAAAAGATCTCTTCTTTTGGTAGAGTTGACACCTTTCCTTTTAAACTTCCTCTACTATGTGACAAGCTGCCACTAGTACTGAAAAATTTCTAATCTTTATCAAAGTTATCCACATCTTGATCTCTACATTAAGCCCTTTTTCAAACCATTTACATTTATCAGTTTTTGTCTATACCATATCTTTGGCATATCAGCTCAGTGTGGAAAAATCCTTTTAATATTTTAGTATAGACCTCTAACCCTATTTAGATCTACAAACTCTTATCTCCTAGTATCCAGGTAGTGTTCAATGATGTACTTTATATGAAACTATTCTGAGAAGATGTCTCATGCCAAATCTATCACATTCTTATTCTTAGTCAAAGACTCCTATAATTTTAAGGCTTCCTTTTATAGAAGAGAAGTTGCACAGATGGCCTTTTCTTTAGAGGTACGCTTTAGCTGCTATATGATCCGGACAGTCCTATCTAACTAGTAGTTTAGCCTATAAACATCTACCACTCCTTTACCCTTAAAATCCTCAACTCATTTCTTCTTTATCCTTTTTAGATATGTCTTTTAGAGAGCTTGAGGTGGTGGTAGTGGTTGTTGAATTGATAGAGGTGGTGGTGGTGGTGCTATCGTTATGTCTTTACCTATAGATCAAGATGAGTTCTCCTACACCATATGTTGTTGAAGATGCCTACCTAGCATCACTCCTAGTAATTGACTCGACCCTAGTAGCACTTTGTCTAATAGTAGTGGAATCATGGCTCTCGACTTCATCATCGCTATATAGTGCAGGAGAACTCATCTTAATCTATAGGTAAAGAACATATCATAAGCCTTAATGTCATACTATTATGTGATGCATATTTTCAAGACTTATGGCACTCATATGTAACCTTTAATTACCAAGGAATGACTAAACCAAACCTTTGACACCATCAAATTTGACACCCCTTACCTGATTTGATTAGCAAACTTGAATAATAGCAACTCACATATTGATATCCAAACTTACTTTTTTTAAAAACCCCAAATAAATTAAAGCATTTTTTGAAATCATTTGATCATATATTAGACTTTAGAATACTTAAATGAAATTTCACTTTTAAATTTTAAAATAGTTTTGGGAATCCTCGAGTCTAAAATTTGCCACCATAACAACTATACCGAGACACTATCCCAAAATGAATAGTAACTTGCAAGTTTAAAACATAACTTTTATAATTCTTAAACACGTCTCAACCTCAAATTGGTCTTCCTAACCAACCAAATCATCATAATAAATTCAACAGAATCTAATAAGAAGAGATATCATACAAGCATAAACTAAAGTTTGAACTTATTTTAAAGATCTCCAAAAATAATTACATCCCAGAATAAGCCCAATCCCTTTTATGCTACATATAAGTGCCATTATGTAACTACATCACATAGTATATACACAAAACAACAAAAATACCAAAAAGTATTTTACTTTTGATCTACTATAAGTATTAAGGCTTTGACTCTAATCTTCTTTTTTGACCCACACATCACAAATAAAAATGATGCGCTAAGCAAATTGCTTAGTGGTATAATCAAGGTAATTTATGTGCACACATCCACATTAATGCATGCATATTGGTAACATAAAATATGTAGTTATATGTACAAAAGATGTAATCTCAAAAGTAGGATGCATGTGTGTATCTCAACTTTTATAATATATGTACATCATCATAAACATATCATTAAGCAACAAATATCAATTTTTCAATTATTGGCTTTATGCTTTAAGCTTTAACTTTAAACATATCTTATGTCGATCCATAAGAAAACACTTAAACTATACTGGATAATAGGGACACCTAAGCCACTAAGGCTATTAGGACTACGAAGGCCTAGTAAATCTAGACTTAAAGGTTATTAAGTAATAAAGGCCCAGCACCTAGACCTAAAGGTCATTAGGACCATAAAGGCTCAGCAACATCATTATAGGACATATAGATTATAAAAATCAACATAAGATCGTTAGGTCACAAAACTAGTTACAAATATACCCTAGCAGCTACTAAACACCTAGTTGAGTGGTTAACCTATCTAATATAGCTTATTTACCTATATGGGCTAATCATCAAATTTATTTTGGTTTTACCATATTAATATAGATTAAAAATAGATTTTGAAGAATGTTTGCCCAATAAATGGCTAAACAAGGAAAATATTAGCCTTCATTATAGTTATGTGCCATAAAGCATGCATACACATCATGTAAGCACATTTCCCATAATATTAACATATAACACTTTTTAAAATGTTAAGCATGAAGTAGACCCTCATATCATGTCATAAGTAAAATACATATTTAGGTTATGAATTTAAGACTATAATCACATCATAACATACATTGTAAGTTTCAGGTATGTTAGCTCAATAACAATACTTCATTATCATAATGTTTTACTTCATTATTTCATTACAATGCATATAATGTATGACATAATTGGACTTAACTACATCAAAAATGTATAATGAACCATTCAACCATTACATGTCTTAAACATCAACAAAGCCATTTTTCTCATTATAAGCCAAAATTACAAACAATGACATATTTAGCTCTATACACACCTACACAAATCTATAGGACCATTTGGCCACAAGTTCACTAACACATAATAGGCCATTTAACCATCATGCCTATACCCACACTTTAATTCTCATGTTATTATCTCATACACATTATGACACACTCATATAAGCACATATCATAGTCCATAAGTAATTACCTTCATGTACATGTATAATTCATAAAACATAGACACATACATTTTAGGCCATTTAGCCAACATACTCCATACACATCCGACATTGAATCAACCACTTCTAATGCATCAAAATGTAATCACAATGTCACCTAACAACATTCATAAGCATTCAACATCATTAAATTCCATTTAACATATTTCCATACACCGTCACACACACATTATCATTAGGGCACATAAGCAGTAAATTACATTGATTACACTTACTTTAAGTTTAAAATACACCAATCAAGCTTATTTAGGCCTTCTCTTTACCTTTGCACTTGTTTCTCTCTCTTTGCTATATAAACATAAACAAGCTCATTATGAAAAAAAATTTGTATAAAAGCATAAAGGTAATAAAAATCAAATCTAACATTAGGAACATATTTTTGGGCATCCTAAGAATCATAAAAAAAAATATGAAAACTCTAAAAATATTACTCAATCAAAATCATGTCACAATTCACCTCTTCACTTAACCATAAAATCTCTTGATCTCTCCTGATATTCTTGCTTGACTTAGTGTTTAGAGGTCTTAAAGATGAGGAATTAGGGGTTAGATGATGAGTTAGGGGTGTTTTTAGAGGTTTGATAGAGTAAAAATGGAGTAAAATTCCTCATTGGTGCCATTAATTTAGGAAGAGAAAAAAGGGGAAAGATGATAATGATAATATTCATATTTTGACTATATATAAGAAGCTTTGACCCTTGACTTAGTCAAATAATTTAATGGTCAAGATTTCTTCTCATTTAAAATCTAATGGCTACCATAATTTCTCCTTTTCTTTACCTTCTCCATTTCTTTACCTCTCTTTAAAATATATAAACATCTCAATTAATCATCTTTAAAATTCCCAAAAATCAAATAAATATTACCCCCTAAAACCTCTTTTAACATATGCTCAAAAATCAAGAAAAACTAATTAGAAATGTAACTTTTATCTTTGCCAATTTTTTTAAAAAATACTCCCTAATATCCAAAAATTCCAATTCCAATGCCAATGGACTAGGTGGAATATTTGATCATTAGGTTGTATCAATCCCACAATTTTCTAAGAAAAAACCAAATATTTTACAATTCAGTTAAAACTAAGTCACTATTCACATGACATTGCTGTAAAATCTTAATTGTTATTTTTAACCATCTAAATAACTTTGTTTCACTTTAAACATTACATAAAAGTATATTGTGATTAATGCTTCCATTCAGTCATGTTAGTGTCGCTATCTTGTTCCTCAGCTTTTGCACTTCTCTAGCTATGGTATTTATCAATTCCTCTTCATAAGACAAATTAGGTTATATCTCTACTTCCCCCTCTAACAAAACATGTGAGGGATCTGATATATTTCTTTGATGTATAAATACATGAAAGACATCATGTATCTACTGAAGCTCAAGAGGTAAAGCCAACCTGTAAGCTACTGGTCTCACATTTTCAGTCACTTTGTATAGACCAATAAATCTCGAGCTTAACTAGTCTTTCTTGCCAAACTATAGAATTATCATCTAAGGTGAAACTTTAAGAAACATATTGTCTCCCACTTCATACTAAACATCTTTTCTTTTCAAGTTAGCATAAGACTTCAATTTTTCTGAAGTTGCCCTCAATATATCCTTGATAATCTTTACCTTCTCTTTTACATCTTTAATTAGATATGGCCCCATAAGCTTAGTCTCACTTAACTCATTCAAGCAAAGAGGAGTTTTACACTTCTTTCCATACAATGCTTTATAAGAAGCCACTCCTAAACTGGCTTGATGACTCTTGTTGTAAGCAAATTCTACCAAGGAAAGACAGTGATCCCAACTTCCCATGAATTCGATAGCATAGCTTCTTAACATATCCTCAAGCAACTATCAAGCATGCTTTAACATGAGCATCATACATAACTTAGCATCAAAATCACTCAAGTATCAAAAGTTAGCTAAATGTCTCTTTCTAATTGACTATCAATCTAAGGATGAAATGCCATACTAAAACTTAATCAAATGCCTAAGGCATTATGAAGCATCTTTCAAAACCTTGATGTAAACCTCAGGTCTCGATTAAATATAATAGAAGAAGGCACTCAATGCAATCTAACAATCTTATCAATACACAACTAAGCAAGCTTCTCTAAGGAGTAATCCATCCATATTGGCATGAAATATGTAGTCTTGGTTAACTAATCTACCACAACACAAACCAAATCACATCCATTTCTTGTCATAGGTAATCCAATTACAAAGTGTATTATGACCCTATCCCACTTCCACTTAGGAATAGATATAGGATGAAGCAATCTATAGGGAACTTGATGTTTAATATTTACTTATTAACAAGTAAGTCACTTGGTCACAAACTATGGCACATCACTCTTCATGCTTAGCCACTAATAGAAAATCTTCAAATCCTAATACATTTTAATACTACTAGGATGCAAAACATATGAAGCACTTTGAGCTTCTTATAAAATCTACTTCCTCAAATCTTCTACTCCTAGAATAGATATCCTATCATGGTAGTTCAGAGAACTATCACTTTTGATCTTATACTCAATAGACTTCCCCTGTTAGATTAAACTCATTACACTCATAATACTATGACCTTCTTTCTATGAGTCTTTCACTTGCTACAACCAAAAGAGCACTATCATCAATTTTCTTTAACTTGACATTCATAGCCCTCATGTCTGATGTAAACTTTATACTTAGAGCATCAACAACTACATTAGCTTTCCTAGGATAATAATCAATAAGGTAATCATTATTTTTTATTAATTCCATCCATCTTCTCTATCTCAAGTTTCACTCTTTTTATGAAGAAAAATACTTTAAGCTTTTGTGATCTATATAAATATCGCACTTTTCCCCATAGAGATAGTTTCTCCAAATTATTAGAGCAAAAATAGTCACAACAAGCTTTAAATCATGCATTGGATAACTCTTCTCATGCAACTTTAGATTTCTCGAAGAATAAGCAACAACTTTACCCTCTTGTATTAGAAAATACCCCAAACCATTCAAGGATACATCACTTCATATGGTGAAATCTTTTTTAGATATTGTTTGCATGAGAATATGAGCTTTCGTCAATATGGGTTTTAACTTATCAAAGCTCTCTTGACATTTTTCATCCCAAACAATCTTAACATTCTTCCTCAATAGATGTGTCATGGGTAATGGAAAACCCCTTGAAAAATGTCTATAATACTTAGCAAAACCTAGAAAACTTTTGATCTCATTGTGTTTCAAGGTGGCTTTTACTCTATAACAGCCTTAATCTTGATTGGATCCACTTTGATACCTTTTATAGAGGATGCATATCATAAAAAAGACCTTTCACTTGGCCAAAGCTCACACTTGCTAAG
>CANXYI010022844.1:0-10304 GCA_948208565.1 Hura crepitans
CAAATACATTGTACATCCAAAAAGTGGGTCATTAATTAATTGTTATTTGATCTAACAATTAGCAATAATTCCATAAGAATTGGCTGTAATTACCTAACTCCCATCTCTAGGAGATTGGCCTTTATTGAAATACATTTGATTGTGACTTTTGATTCAAGAAAACTTAAAACCATTTTGTTAAAAAACACCGATTAATTATGTATAAAATGGCTTAATGTGAAAGTTGTGTTTTAGCATGTAAAATGAGTTATTTACTAACTATTACAACCCAAAAACAAGTAAAGAAGTGCAAATAGTACAAAACCAAAAGAAGTAAGCTATGGTGCTAGAATAAGCCCGAAACTGCATTGTCAAGTCTGCATAGACCTGGGAAGGAACAATTCTTAATCCGTACAGACCTTCTCTGGAGAAGGATTAAGTTTGTCTCATACTTTTACTTCCAATGCAAGGTCCGATCACCAACTCAGAAAAACATTAAAGTCTAAGCATTCCCTTTTTTATGTACACATACTGTAACACCCCCTACCTATCTCCTGAAAGAACTTGATAGAAGATGCTACTTCCTATAGATTACCCATCTTGATTTTACCCTAATTGCTATTCATTTAACACTTACGGTCTTATCTAACCCAAAGTTCCTCTATCATCATTTTTCTAGTCTATTACCATGTTATGATTACTATACCTATAAAGGCCTATTAAAACCATTTAAGCAGATAAAAAGGCATTTTACAAAAAATTGGGCAGCATAATGGCTACCCGAGTTAAAAGCTAAAATTCTAACCTGCAAAATCACACTTCTATAATCATCATAATCAACTTCCCACTCCAGGACCCATCTGGTCCTCTAATAACTCAGACAACATCACAATCACAGTAATGATAGACAATATAAGGTCTCAGACCCATATCAATCCACAGGTAATCATACAGGCATGCATTTTATAAGCAGTCATTTTGTAATTCATAATCTTATAATTTACAAACTATTATATATATACTAGGAGTATGTTTAAACATGAAAATATTCCAAGCCCTATACATTATATACATCAGTGCCCTAGTTCTATATATGTACAAGTAAGCAAAATGTACCATGGGTTGGCTGTCTTCCTACACTATGCATGCTGAGGCTAAAAAGCTATTATCTATCTACAACCTGCACAATGAAACACTGATACACTGAGTATAAACTTAGTGGTGAATTTAACATAAGTAAGGTATGCCACACACAAATCATGTAATAATCATGCATCAAGTTGGTCATGTACATGCGTAAAACTAGTTACATGCAATTTTGTTATATTTTAACCTATCTTATTATTTTATAATCTATGTCTCACATGATCCAACTAAATTTGGCAGATGATATACATTACATGCAATTAGGTCAAATAAGGCATATTTCATTTTAGTCATTATTATTGTTAAGTTATTCCCATCCTTCTATTTCAAGCCTATACTAGAAAGACTACACTTAAAAACACTAGATAGCAGGAACCAAACTATGTAGTGGCCCACATTTGGGACCTCGATAGCTGTATACACCCTTATCTATTCGATAGTAGGGATCAGCGCATAAGAACCTCCCAATATCGAAGTGGCAGATGGCAGGGACCAATCTTAGTAGACCTCCCAACCTCTGTAGGGATAGTAGGGATCAGCCCCGTGGGACTTTTTAATATCCCAAGCAACATCTCATCTCTAGTGGATAGCAACGATTAGCCTTATGGGACCTCTTAATATCACAAGTACAATGGGTAGTAGGGATTAGCCTGTATGGACATCCCAATACTTAAGTGTGTAGGGTTTGTCACAAAACCTTGGCGGTTGCACCCGCCATCTCAATCATGCAGGCAATGGCCTAAGAGGACCAAAACGCCTAGCAGCTGCTAATTCCCTAGTTGACCGATCAACCCATCCAGTGGGTGTCTAACTAATATAGGCTATTTATTATTGTTAATGTTATTCACACACTTATAGGTCATTCTTTAATAATCATGCAGTCATCAAATTCTCACACAAAGGTGCACATTCGCACATAATCACCTTTTTCCTAGTTACGAGTCATTTTACGAGTCAATCACTATTCCTCTGATTATTTTTATGATTCCATTCTCATGCCATCATTACTAAACTACTCCAAAAGCCATAACATTTCACATTAACATCATCCATTTTTCCATACATTAATGTCATTATCTATGGCACTGCTTATTCATATAATGCCATGCATTCATGCCATCATTTTCTCACTTTATGACACCTTACATATGTAACACCCCTTTCTGATTCCCTAAGAAACTCTATAGGTGATGTCAATTCCCATATGATCACCCATCCTAAAATTTCTCCAATTGCTCATTCGTTTAACACTTATGATTTCATTTATTTATCAGATAGATATTTCCTAAACTCTAGCTTAATTCTCAAACATCATTATATAGGCCATAACAACCATAAAAATTCATTTTTTGGTTAATAATTAATTCCATAAAAATTTGGGCAGCATCATGGCTACCCAGGTAACATTTCTAAAAACATACACCTGTGAAAAAAACACTTTTAATAATAATATCAACACCTATCATCACCTATACCCTTCTAGTCCTTGAATATCATCACACATATCATAGTCAACACATAGGGCCTTAGGCCTACAATTATCAGAAAATACAGAAAATAAAACATTCAGATAAAGGCCTTTTATATACTCTTCGGCTTTAAGTTTAAAATTTACAAGCAACTTGAGCTACTATGGTAACTATGCCTAAAACCCATATTATATACATGAGTGTCCTATATAAACCATCAAAAAGAACAAAAATATACCCTTGAGTTGCTGTGGCTGCTACACTAAAAAATCTATAGAGGCTGTACTTCTACCTTCAACTACCTATGCACTGGAACACTAATATGCTGAGTATGAAACTCAGCAGTGAATCTGATATAATTAAACATGTCATGCAAGCATGCATACATATCACACATGTCATGAGTGCATACTACATCGTATGAAGTCCATTTTATAAAATAATATTATATTATTAACTTGTGTCATTATTTAATTTATTAGTCTCATGCAATTATTTTATCTGTTCATAAGTCCCATTAGCACAGATTGTCCTAGTTTATTAAATTTCTTTTTATTATTTAGGTTGGACTAGATAGATAAAAGGGAAATCCAAAAACATGTAGTGGCCCACATTTTGGACTTCGGTAGTTGCATGTACCTAGTTTGATAACAGAGATCAATTCACTGAAACCTCCCAATACTAGACAGTAATGATAGTAGGGATCAATTCGTGGACCTCCTAATATCCCAAAAATCAACATTAGGCAATTCTGGTGGATAGTAAGGATTAGCCCTATAGGAGGTTCTCATATCATGCACAATGCCTACATATCATCCATGACATCTCATTTCTTGCTTCTTTATATTAAGCATTAAGAATGCACATTTGTATACATTAATATCAACCTTATAATATTAGACATACATACTTTAGCCACTTCAATATTACATACCATCCATGGCATTGATTCTATATTACATATCATGCATAAAGAATACAACACTATTATCACATGAGCATCAAACCATACTTACATAACTTATTTTATATGCTAGAATATGACTACTTAAAGCATCATATTGAATCCAGCCACTTCATGATATCACAAGAAAACTAATTCAATGTTTGATACATCATATCATAACATCAACCTAACAATAATTTCTATCATCATATTTAACTCTTATAGGCATATCACATTGGAATAATGCATAACATCATTAAACTTCTTATAAAGAGGCATTTGGCTTCAACATGCCATAGGCTAAATTGATTATATCATAATGCATATAAGGAATTAAGTGTATCCATGCATTAATCATGCTAGCAATTTATGCAATTCATCATATTATTCTTAGTAGCATTTATTGCATATTACTATACACACTCTTTAATTAACATTATTCACACAAATCCATAAACAATGTTGAATGCACTTACATAATAATTGTTAATGTGGTATCATTCTACTTAACTAGTGTGCCATCTCATATTCCAAGCATTCCCTTTTTTATGTACTCATACTGTAACACCCCCTACCTAACTCCCAAAGGCACTTGACAAAAGATGCTACTTTCTGTAGCTTACCCATCCTGATTTTACCCTAAATGCTATTCATTTAACACTTACAATCTTATCTAACCCAAAGTTGCTCTATCATCATTTTTCTAGTCTATTACCATGTCACGAATATTATACCTATAAAAGGCTATTAAAACCATTTAAGCAAATAAAAAGGAATTTTACAAAAAATTGGGCAGCATAATGGCTACCTGGGTTAAAAGCTAAAATTTTAACCTACAAAATCACACTTCTATAATCATTATAATCAACTTCCCCACTCTAGGACCCATCTAGTCCTCCAATAACTCAGACAACATCACAATCACAATAATGATAAACAACATAGGCTCTCAGATCCACATCAGTCCATAGGTAATCATACAAACATGCATTCATATAGGCAGTCATTTTGCAATTCATAATCTTATAATTTACAAACTGTTATATATATATACGAGGAGTATGTTTAAACATGAAAATATTCCAAGCCCTACACATTATATACATGAGTGCCCCAGTTCTATTTATGTACAAGTAAGCAAAATGTACCATAGGTTGGCTATCCTACTACACTGTGCACATTAAGGCTGAAAAGCTATTATCTATCTACAACCTACACATCGAAACACTAATACGCTTAGTCTAAACTTTGTGGTGAATTTAACATAAGTAAGGTATGCCACACACAAATCATGTAATAAACATGCATCAAGTTAGTTATGTACATGTTTAAAACCAGTTACATGCAATTTTGTTATATTTTAACCTGCCTTATTATTTTATAATCTATGTCTCACATGATCCAACAAAATTTGCTATATGACATATATTACAAGCAATCAGGTCAAATAAGGCACATTTAATTTTAGTCATTATTATTGTTAAGTTATTCCCATTCTTTTATTTTAGGCCCATACTAGAAAGACTACACTTAAAGACACAGGATAGCAAGATCCAAACTATGTAGTGGCCTATATTTCAGACCTCAATAGCTGTGCCTACCTTTATCTTTTCAATAGTAGGGATTAGCTCATAAGAACCTTCCAATATCAAAGTAGCAGATGGCAGGGACCAATCTTGGTAGACCTCTCAACCTCTATAAGGATAGCAGGGATCAGCCCCGTGGGAGCTCATAATATCCCAAGCAACATCTCATCTCTAGTGGATAGTAAGGATCAGCCTTGTGAAACCTCTTAATATCCACAAGTATAGTGGGTAGTAGGGATTAGCCTGTGTAGACATCCTAATACCCAGATGTGTAAGGTTTGTCACAAAACCTTAGCAGTTGCACCCGCCATCTCAATCATATAGGCAATGGCCTAGGAGGACTAAAACCCCTAGTAGCAGCTAATTCCCTAATTGACCAATCAACCCATCTAGTAGGTGTCTAACTGATATAGGCTATTTACTATTGTTAATGTTATTCACACACTTATAGGTTATTCTTTAATAATCAAGCAGTCATCAAATTCTCACACAAAGGTGCACATTTGCACATAATCACCTTTTTCCTAGTTACGAGTCATTTTACGAGTCGATCACTATTAATCTGGTTTTTTTTATGATTCCATTCTCATGCCATCATTACTAAACTACTCCAAAAGCCATAACATTTCACATTAACATCATTCATTTTCCATACATTAATGCCTTTATTTATGGCACTGCTTATTCATATAATGCCATGCATTCATGCCATCATTTTCTCACTTTATGATACTTTACATATGTAACACCCCTTCCTGATTCCCTAAGAAACTCGATAGGTGATGTCAATTCCTATATAATCACCCATCCTAAAATTTCTCCAAGTGCTCATTCGTTTAACACTTATGATTTCATTTATTTATCAAATAGATATTTCCTAAAACTCTAGCTTAATTCTCAAACATCATTATATAAGTCATAACAACCATAAAAATCCATTTTTTAGTTAATAATTAATTCCATAAAAATTTGGGCAGCATAACAGCTACCCGGGTAAAATTTCCAAAAACATATACCTGTGAAAAAAACACTTCTAATAATAATATCAACACTTGTCATCACCTGTACCCTTCTGGTCCTCGAATATCATCACACATATCTTAGACAACACATAGGGCCTTAGGCCTACAATCATCAGAAAATACAAAAAATAAAACATTCAGATAAAGGCCTTTTATATACTCTTTAACAAGCTTAAAATTTATAGACAACTTAAGCTACTATGGTAACTATGCCTAAAACCCATATTATATACATGAGTGTCCTCTATAAACCATCAAAAGAACAAAAATATACCCTTGAGTTGTTGTGGCTGATACACTAAAAAATCTATAGAGGTTGTACTTCTACCTTTAACTACCTATGCACTAGAACACTGATACACTAAATATGAAACTTAGTGGTGAATCTGATATAATTAAACATGTCATACAAGCATGCATGCATATCACACATGTCATGAGTGCATACTACATCATATGAAGTCCATGTCATAAAATAATATTATGTTATTAACTTGTGTCATTATTTAATTTATTAGTCTCATGTAATTATTTTATCTGTTCATAAGTCCCATTATCACAGATTGTCTTGGTTTATTAAATTTCTTTTTATTATTCAAGTTGGACTAGATAAACAACTTTTTAAGACATTGGATAAAAGGGAAATCCAAAGACATGTAGTGGCCCACATTTTGGACTTCGGTAATTGCACGTACCTAGTTTGATAGCAGGGATCAATTCACTGGAACCTCCCAATACTAGACAATAATGATAGTAGGGATCAATCTATGGATCTCTCAATATCCCAAAAATCAACATCAAGCAATTCTGGTGGATAGTAAGGATTAGCCCTTTAGGACCTCCCAATATCTATAGTCAAGTAAGTGGGTAGAAGGCATTAGTCCGATAGACCTCTCAATACCTGAGTGTCTAAGTCCTATATATTAGGACCTCAATAGATGCACCTATACACATAATTACATTGATCAGGCCCAAAAGGACTAATACCTCTAGTAGCTGTAAATCCCTAGTTAACCAGTCAACCCATCTGGTGGGTGTCTAACTATTGGGCTAACTATCTATTAATTAATTTTATTCATTTATAAGTCATTTATTTACTTTATTTCTAAGTGATTAATACATAGTTATATGTCATTTTTTTTAGTTCATTTTTCACTGAATAGTTATAGGTTACTTTTATCATACAGTTATAGGCCATTTCTTAAATAGTTATAGGTCATTTTTCATTTCCATTTCAAGTCACCATAATAGGTAATTTTAGGTGCTCATTTTATGTTCCAGTTATAAGTCTTTCTCACATGTCCATTTCTAGTGACACAGTTATAGGTCTGTTTAATTTTTGGGACACAGTTATAGGTCAATTACCACTATTTATTTGGCACTTTCTCATGCCATGTTGAGCCATATTGCCATGCCATTCTAGGCTATATATGATCTCAAACTATTCATCCATGTATGTTAACAATATTGATCTCAAATTGTTATCAAATTAACAACACCAAGTGCTCAAATTACATACCAATTTTCAAGCAGTTTTAGCTTACTTTTAAGCCAATTTAAGTACTTTTCTTTCATGCAATTTCCATACCATTTCTTACGCCAAAATATTAACCCTTTTACACTACCTTTATTTGACATACATTAAGCCATATTTATACATATGTTTACTCATGTTTCATGAGATAAATATCTTTCACACATCTCACACACCATATGATTTACCATTACACATCATGGACCGTGCCATACATACATGCCATGCCATACCCACCTTGTTATACCTCTCGACCACATGTTTATGCATATACATATGCATTTCTCACCTAAATAGTACACATACCCTCATGTTCAGATGCCAATAACATCATGGCACACTTATACCAATAATTCACACACACATGTTATGCCTACACCTCTTAGCCATGAGGACACTAAGCACGCACACATGTTTTTCACACCAATTTCACATACATACCATCCTTTTTTATGTACAAAAAAATGATGCCATGCTTATATCAATATTCCTTACATATACATGATCAAACATACACTTGTATACACCTTTTCATGGCAATTCACATACAATTTCATCATGGCATGCTAGTATTATATCAAATTTGCATACATAATGAAATCTTGAACCTTTTCTCACACTTTGGATGCCTTAATTCTTTGATTGCTCACCAATTGTTCTTACACCTATATAATCACATTATAACTTAGGAAATTCACCAAAAATCACTTAAAGCTTCAAATGAAAATCTAAAAATATGGTAATTCTTAGAATTAGGAGAAGTAGCTAAAACTAAAATAAAAAGCAAGAAAAGGCCACTTACACCATACTTGAATTTTTAGGCCACCATACATGTAACTTGAACTTTGGCTAATATTTACAACTTCTAGGGGTAGCTATGGAGTCTAAAGACCTTATGAACAATTTTTTTTTGCATATTTATCATGATTTTTGGTGGAGGATTAGTGGTGGTTTATGGTGGCTATGGTGGAAAAATGGTAGAGCAGATAGTGGAATTGGCGTCGACAAAGGGAGAAGAAGAAATAGAGAGATGAGTGGAGGGAGAGGTGATTTGGCATAGGAGTGGATGTACACATGGCAAAGGCTTTTATAATGGTGAGTAGGTGACTTGAGTGGTGACACATAGCGCTCGGGTGACCCATAAAAACTTGATTTTAGTTGTAAATTCAAGCAATTTAAAAAATTTAACTAGACTTCAAAAAATCATCTTGTCTATTCTAAAAATCCTCAATTAGGCATATTTAAGGCCTCACAAAATTTCAAGTTCAAATTCCATTGGCAATGTAGTTAACTAATTTCTCAAAAAATAGGAAATTTTGAAAAATTATCTAACAACCTCAGAAAATTAAAATTTCTTCACCAATGAACTCAGTGGAATTTTTGACCTTCAGGGTATAATATTTTTAGTTTTGTTTAAGCACATCCTAGGTCATTCTCGGCCTAAGTCCATTTAAGGCTACGATTTACTAGCTTATGGCCTAAAATGAATTATGTGTTGTGCTAAATTTTTAAATTAATTTGTTTTGCCCATTTTCTAGCCCTTCAAAGTTTCATGACCAGTGCACCTCTTCTCAAACCCTATGAAGGTGTCCCGACTCCCTAGGAACACTATTCGAGTCTCAGAGGTACTGTTCATAAAGCCTTGATTTACAAGCCTAACAATTATTCCATTTTTATATAATTTCATCCTCAAAATTACTTGGTGAAAGTAAATGTGGGTACTGAGTCTGCATCTACTCCTTGCTTTCCCAAGTAGCTTCTTTTTGTATTCTGATGCTTCCATAGCACTTCGACCAATGGTATGTTTTTATTCCACAATTGCTTCAGTTCTTGAGCTAGAACTAACATTGGTTCTTCCCTATAAGTCAAGTCTTGCTGTACTTAGATCTTTTCTATAGGTATCACATGCGATGGATCATATCTGTATCACCTGAGCATTGATACATGGAACACATCATGGATTTACTACAACTTAGATGGTAAGGCTAGCCTATATGCCACTAGCCCCACACGTGCTGTAATCTCATAAGGACTAATGAATCTAAGACTAAGCTTCCCTTTCTTGCCAAACCTGAGCACCTTCTTCCACGGTGATACCGTTAAGAGCACTTTCTCACCCACTTCATATTCTATATCCCTTCTTTTCAAGTCAACATAGGATTTATGACAATCCATGGTTGCTTTCAATCTCCCTCTTATCACTTTGGCTTTATCCTCTGAATCATTGATCAAGTCAATTCCCATAATCTTGCTTTCACCTATTTCACTCCAACAAAGTAGAGTGTTGGAGGAGGAATTATATTTTTTTGATATCAATAGATATTTTTTATGAATATATTATTCTGGCGAGTGAATAGTGCTAAAAAGTTAACTATTGAATTTTGACTTAAAATTTTATGTGGGCCCTAGTTACACTAATCAAGGATTTTTAAAACTAAAATGAGAATTTTTAGAGGCCCAAAGAATATTTTGTGAATTTTCAAAGCTAAAATGGACATAAAATGAATTTTAGTCATTTGGAGGCCATGTGGGCCAATCTAAAGCAACTAACCCACCAAATTAAAAGGGGTTACACATGTGAATCACCACACATGTGCAACCTTCATCTTCTTCGTTAAGAAC
>CANXYI010022850.1:0-13834 GCA_948208565.1 Hura crepitans
GGGCCACTACACAGGATAGTCCCGCTATCTAGTGTCTTTAAGTGTTGTTTGTCTATGGGCCTGGGAATAGATAAAGTAAATTGTAATGAATAATGCGTAAATTGGATTAGTAAATAATTGATTGAGTATAAATGAATGAATGAACCTAAAATCTTAGGATGACTTTTTGTGTGTAGAATCCTACATATTGCCTATTGCATGAGACATAATATAATTATGTTATTCCACCATCGAGTCTTGTACTTTCCGATGCATAGGTCATGAGTAAGGTATGGGTTAGCGTCAAACATCAGCATCAGTGTGGCTATCCCAGTCTTTTGGTCTACTACTTTTCTTTTAATTATATATGTATAGTGTATGGCACTCATGTATATAAGTAGGTTAGAATGGGTAGTAAGACTGTATGTATTAATTCAATGAATTTAGTTTGTATGTACAATGTTATGCAATGAATGAGTAATTCTTTTTGACATGCCTGTGTGTATTGATGGGTCTATAACCTTGTGTATTATAAATGTTATGATGTTGTGTTGCTGATTGATTCTGGAGGACCAGAGGGTCCAGAGGAGGAATAAGGAGGCTTTTTGAATTAGAAGTGTGTTTTTTTATAGGTAAGTTGGGTTACAGCTGCCCAAATTTATGTAATTGTCTGGTAATGTCCGAGGAAAATTTTAATGGACCAAAATAGGACATAATTAGAGAATAAATAATTATAGGTGGGTAATGGAAGGGTTGGTCAACTTGGGAGAAATAAGAGGAGGAGTTAAACAAAAGGCCCCTAGGGAAAACCAAGGATGCTTGACCTCAGTAGGAAGTGACATGCCTTGCCCGTTTCAGGTAGAAATGGGTAGCGGGTGTTACACGGACAGCTGTTATGCTGTTGAATTTTTGGGGAAAACTTGATTGACCTATAATTGGTTAATATTGGTATGATGGCCATGGTACGACCTAGATAGTGTGTAAGATTAAATAGGAATGAAATTTAGAGTCAGACAAAGTTAAATATTACAGAATAAGTAAAAGTTAAACAAAAAAGTATGATGGAAATTTCAGGATGGGTGACCTAGCGAGAAGTACACCATTTATTGAGTTTTTTAAAAATCTAATAGGGGGGTGTTACAATAAAGGCTACTCGGGTAACAAACCCCAAAATCTGTCCTAGAAAAAAACACTTCTAATTTTATATCCATCATTATCCACAACTGCTGGACCCTTCTGGTCCGCCACTAATCACATCACATCTCAGACATCAACACATAAGACCTTATACCCATAATAATTAGAAACATAGACATTTATATTATGCCATATGTCCAGTAATACAACAATCATATAATCTACACATATGTCTGATATTTATATTAATCAAGCCAATCCAACATCTATACATAAGTGCCACTACTATGGTATCATTAAAAATATAGAAATATTACCCTCACAAACTAAGCTACTACATTGTAAAATATCGAGGTTAAACCACTACTCTACCTATGTGTTATGCATTAAAACACTGATACATTGAGTATAAACTCAGTGGTGAATTTAATGCAATAAAAGCATGTCATGCATATATATATGCAACTCATATGTTATGGATCACAATGTAACATATAGGGGTAATTCCATAAAATAATATTAATTTATTCATGCAACTCGTTATTTGAATTCTCAGTGTCATGTCATTATTATGTTTTCTAGGTTTTTATATAATGATAGTTAGCTGTACTTAGTAACATAAATTCCTTTCTATTATTAACTTTATTGTTCACTTTTACATTCAGGCCGACACTAGATAGATAACACTTTAAGGCAGTGGATAAAAAAGGGAATCTAGGCTATACAGTGGCTTACATTTTAGACCTCGGTAGCTGTACCTACCTAATACAGTGGCCCCATCTCAAATGGCCATAGTTGTACCCATATAGTGTAAGCACCCATATAGTTTAGTGGCCTACATCAAAACCTTAGTAGTTGCACCTACTTGGTGTAGTGGCCCACATTAGGACCTTCGTGGTTGCACCCACATAGTTTATTGGCCTATGTTAAGGCCTCGACGACTACACCAATAATCATAATCATCTAGATAATGGCCTAAAAGGACTAATATTTCTAGCAGTTGTTACTCCCTAGTTGACCAGTCAATCCATCTAGTGGGTGTCTAACTAATGGGCTAACTCTACTTATTATTTACTATTCCATTATAAATCATCTTATCAACTTAATATTTGTGTCTATATCACATAGTTTTAGGTCATTTCCTCATACCTAGTTCATTACACAATTATAAGAAAATTTTCGAAAATGGTACTATTCATTTGGTTGTTGACACCATTCATTTGGTCATTGGTACTATTCATATAGTCATTTTTCTCATGTCTCATTTATCATGACTTCATCAATGGTCATATCAAATCAACATCCTCACATTTCACATTTCACCCATTATGAAATGTTTTCATAATCAACATAATTCTTCCATTGTGTATAAGCATTTATATCCATCAAGTTCCACATTATTTTATAGGTGAACATATGCCATTAACTTATTATATTTTGTACATTTCCCATTTACACCATTACTTTCATATTTTGCCATAAAACAACATGTTATTGCATATCTAATATCACATATTTATTTCTCATATTTCATGGTATATACATTTTAACTACCACATTTCCCATCATTTTACATAATCATCATGCGCCATACATGCATGCACATGCCATGACATACATGACATGCCATTCAGCCACATATATACATATGCTTTTCTCATCCAAATGACATGCACATCATCAATCACACATAATGGTATGCTTATTTCAACTAAACATGAACACACATGCATAAACCTACACTTCCATACACATGTTAATGCATGTACACATACATTCACATCATAAAATGCATTTATCACATCAAATTCACATACCTAGGGTAGCTTTACACCCTTTTCCACCAAGCTAGGGCCTTTGCTCCTTTTTTTCTTCAATATCCCTACTCTAACCTACATATGTAACCCTAACTTTAGAAAAATCATATAAAATTCTACAAAGCTCCAAATTAAAATCTCTAAACATGGTCTTTCTTAGAATAACCAAGGCTACTTAGAAAAAAATATAAACTAGGAAAGAGCCATTTACACTCTAAAAGTGCACTATTCACTATATACACATATCTTCTAAATAAGCCACTTTCTTGAAATTCTAGGTTAGAAATAGAATCTAGAGGTCATTGAGGGTTAAATCCATATAAAATATGTAAAGTTTAGTGGTAAATTAAGGTTAAAACAAAGCAAAAATAGAGGGAGGTCTGGAGGAAAATGGCTTCAGCTTTGTGGGTTTGAGGGAGGTGGAGGATGACTTTTCTTTACACATGTGGACCTCTCACACGTGTAATGGTATATGTATTTAATAAATGGCATGGTTAAATTATGATATGTGGTGATCTAATGACCTAAAAAATTCCAATTTCATCTTAAACTTTAGAAATTTTAATAATTTTTTGGGCTTCTAAAAATAATCACTTTTATTCTAAAAATCCTTGATTATGTCTATTTAAAGCCTTGTAAAATTTCAAGTCTAAACCCCAATGGCAAGTGGGTGTACTATTCACTCATTATAACAAGAAATTTCAAAAAAATTATCGAATGACCTCAGAAAATTAAATTTCCTTCACCAATGGACTCAATGCAAGTTTTGAACTTTATGGTATGATATTTTTAGGTTTGCTCAGGCACATCCTGGGTCATTCCTAATACAAGCTCATTTAAGGTCAATATTCACTAGTACTGCCTAAAATGAATTATTGGTTCTTTTAAACTTTTAAATTATTTCATTTTCCTCATTTTTTTGCTTACCAAAGTTTTATGACTAATACACACCTTTCCTGGCCTTACAAGGTTGTCCCGACTCTTAGGGAACCCTATTCATGCCTTAATGATACTATTCATGAAACCTCAATTTACGAGCATCACATAATGCATTTTTAATCTTGAATTTGCATATGATAATGTAATTATGACATGAAATGAGTTTTATATGTTTTATTACTCTTATAATGTGCTTGTGGCGTGTTTATGGCATAAATGACATAAATGTGGTAACAATATCTTAATAGCATGATTATATTATGTAAGACATGCATATGATGAGATAATAATTTTAAAGCATGTTAATGGTGTATCTATGTATATTCAAATGTTAGTGCATGAGCTTATAAGCCATGTACTCACTTTGATGATTATAGAGTAATATTAATGTATAATGTGTTTAATATGGAATAATTGTGATATAAAGCATGTGTAAACATAGGCATGTAATGACTGTGCAAATGGGTAATATGATAAGTTATGACATTGCACAATGATGTATTAAGCATATAATTAATGCTTTCCCGATTTAGTCATTTGTTGGCTAAGCCAAAATAATTAAAGCAATAATAACTAATAATAATGAAATGGAACTAAAAATAATTAGTTAGTAGCCCATGCAAGCAATAGCCCAATTAGATAGGTTGATCGGTCAGTTAAGAGTCATAGCAGCTGCTAAGGTACTTCGGAATGGTAGTAACCTTTGGGTTATGATGCATGAACCTTCAAGTTAATTTGATTTTTCTGACCTATAGGTCTAATGGGTTGATCTTCGAATCTTATTTTTGACCTCTAGGTCTAATGCATATTATGATTTGATTTTATGTCTTGACTTACAAGTCTATGATTTTTCTGACCTTCAAGTCTGATACATGCGGGGCCTATGTAGTTTCGAGGGCTTAAGTGGTCTATTGATACTCTATTATCCATAGTGTCATTGTTCTTATATATAAGCTTACTAATTTATTTAATTACATAAAAAACCTATTTGCATAACTTGTGATATGTTTTAAAGAGATATGATTATTATTATGTTAATTGAATAATTTATATGCCATGTTAGATTATTCATGGTTGTTATATGGATTGTTGCACATTTTTACGATGTAATTCATATTCATTATCTATATGTTAATGTATGAAGCATTTTTGGCATATTTGCTCAACTTATTTTAATTACACCACTAAGCTATTGCTTAGCACATCATTTGTTTTGTAATGCATATGTAAGGTGACAATTTGAAAGAAAGCCTCAAATCATCAAGTCACCAAGAGAGGAAGAATTATTTTGGCATATTTTGTACTTGTAATTAAGGACTTCTAATGTATAAAATAAGAAGTGCTCAAATGATGTATTTTGGTTAGGATGGGCCTAAACTGTAATAATTTTTGGATTTCTGATTTGTGTAACTATTTTCAAGTTTTATAAGTCTAAAGTGTTGTTTGATATCTCTTCTTAAGGTTGAGATACTAGGTTTGTGTTGTTTGTGATTTTAGAGTGATTAGAAGGATCACGAAGTTACGAAAATGTTGAAAAATATTTTAGAAGTGTATTTTGATTTGTAAGTTACTATTCAAATTTTGGAATAGTGCCCAATACAACTATTATGCTACCGAAATTTTGGGATAAAGATTCTCAAATTTGAATATGTAACTTGACTTTTGAAAAGTTTTTTAAAACTCATATTTTAATGTTTTAATCATAAATGATAAGATGTTTTAAACAATATTATGTGTTAATATTAGATAACATGTTATGTGTGCACTCCTTAGTCCGGTTCAGCGATCGGTCGATGACTAAATTGGGTAAGGGGTGTCACATTTTATGGTATCAGAGCTCTAATTTAGGCATTCCTAAGTGATATATAAGCACTATAGGTTAATTTAAACATCTTAAAATTCATGATATTGAGGCTTATGAATTGTTTTCCTTACCTATAGATAAGATGAGTGATAATGCACTACACCAAGACAAGAAAGTTAAGAGTTAGGCTTCTATGTCGACGGGACCAAAATCATATCGGGTTTCATCTATTTTGGCTAATGTCACAAGACAAGTATCATCTGTAGCATCAGTGCCACTAGTGTTTCTACAAGAGATACTATAGCTCCTAAAATAGGCTACAACTACTACTCCACCACCAGCATAGCAACTGAAAGTCCCCTTGGCTCTCTAAAAGACCTATCTAGATAGACTTAAGAAAATGGGAGCCAAAGACTTTAAGGGAAAGGGTATAATGGAGTTAGAAAATATAGAATAAAGGTTATATCATATTGAGAAGATAATTAAATAGATGTGATACACACCAGCAGAGAAAGTGTTCTATGCCACATCCTTGCTACAGGAAGAGCCTTAAAATGGTGGGAAGACTTAATTGAGTATAAGATAAAGGATGAGCTGACTTGGGACTTTTTCTTAGCAAAGTTCCATAAGAAATACATTACTAGAGTTTATCTGAATGATAGAAGGCAGTAATTCATAGACTTCAAGCAGGAGCAAAAGTCTATAAGGGAATATGAGAAGGATTTCTCTATGCTTAGTCACTATGGCAAAGATACCATTTCCATAAAAGTTGACAAGTGTAAGTAGTCCAAGAAGGGATTACATATGGACATCAAGTCATCGGTGGTCCCTATAGAGATTCGAGATTTCCCCTAACTTGTTGCAATGTGACATTTCATAGAGGGTGTATAAAAGGAAAATGGGGAGTTATATCAAAAGAATAGGTCTTTGGTTAATGAGCTTCTAATGCACCTCAAAGAGTTGATAAAAAGTTTAAGGAAAGTCATTTAGAGGCATCACAGTACACATAAAAGTAGGGCCATCCTAAAAAAAATTGTGTAAGGAAAAACTAGCAACAATCTCAAGCTACTAGTATACTAGTTCAGATATGTAAGAGTTGCCTAGTACCTTAATGTCAAACTTGCCACAATAGACATAGAAGAGAATGCTAGAAACTAAAGCTAAGAGTCTACTTTTTTTATGGGTTACCTGATTATTTTTGTAAGGCTTGCCTGAAGAAAGTTGATGTGGGATAAGGATCTGGTCATGTGTCAATTAGAGGTTAGAAAAGGGATTGAGGAGAGAGAGCAAATAGAGCTTAAAGAGACAAAGTAAAGTCCAGAGCTAAGTAGCATGCTCCTACTTAATAGTATGCCATTAGAGCATAAGAGGAAGCCGATGAGCCAAACATTATTGTGAGTACCTTTTTTCTCTTTAACTCTCTTATTTTGGCCTTAAAATATCCTAGGTTCACACATTCTTATGTTTACGCATCATAGGCATAAGACCCGACATTAGTTTTAGAACATATAAACTTAGAGATCATGGTTAGTAATCTCATAAGTTAACTTGTGATAATTGACAAAGTTTATAGAGGATGTCCTTTGATTATTCAAGATCAAAAGTTCTTACTTGACTTGATAGAGTTGTCTTTTGAGGAGTTTAACTTGATACTAGGTATATACTAGTTGTTTAAGTATCAGGTGATAGAGAATTGTAAGCAGAAGAGGTTAACTCTTAAGGCTGATGATAGGGTTGAGATCACAATTGTGGGTGAAAGGATAGACTTTTTGTCTAATGTTATCTCAGTAGTCACAGCTAGATAGATTATGAGAAAGGTTGTCATACTTACTTGGCACATGTGGTTGACACAAGGAAAGAGGGTCCAGATATATGTAGTATACCAATAGTATTCGACTACATGGATGTTTTTCCTAAAGAGTTACCTGGTTCGCCACTAGAATAGGAACTCAAGTTTAGTATAAAGGTTCTAGTTGGAACTACTCTAGTATCAATAGCTCCATATCAAATAGCTCTAGTAGAGTTGAAAAGATTGAAGATACAACTATAAGAGTTATTAGACAAAGGCTTTATAAGAACTAGTGTTTCACCTTGGGGAGCACTAATGTAGTTTGTTACAAAAAGGATGGATCACTTCGATTGTGTATGGATTATAGACAACTGAATAAGGTGACCATCAAGAACAAGTATCCCTTACTAAAGATAGATGACTTATTTAATCAGCTTAAAGGAGTAGGAGTGTTTTCCAAGATTGATCAGAGGTTTGGTTATTATCGACTGAGAGTAAAAGAGTCTGATGTGGTGAAGATAGCTTTTAGAATGAGATATGGCGACTATAAGTTTTTGGTAATGCCATTTGGGCTTACCAATACTCCTATGGCTTTTATGGATATGATGAATAGAGTTTTTAGACAGTATCTAGATCAATTTATAGTTGTCTTTATTGATGACATCTTAGTCTATTCCAAAAGTAGAGAAAAACATGAATAGTATTTGAGGATAGTTTTATAGATTTTAAGAGAAGAGAAGCTTTATGCCAAACTCAACAAGTGTGAGTTTTAGCTTAGTAAGGTGCCTTTTCTTAGGCACATAGCTTCTACAGAGGGGATTTGGGTTGATCCTAGTAAGATTAAGGTAGTTATAGAGTGGAAGCCACTTAAGAACACTACAGAGATTAGAAGTTTCCTTAGGTTGGTTGGTTATTACAAATGGTTTGTGAAGAGGTTTTCATTGATGGCACTAGCTATGACTTATCTATTAAAGAAAGATGTTAAGTTTTTTTTTTGGATAATAGATACCATGAGAGTTTTGATAAGCTTAAGGTGATGTTGATAGAAGCACCCATTTTTGTTAAACTAGTTTTTGGGAAAGACTTCACCATCTATAGTGATGCTTCACATAATAGGCTGGGTTATGTTCTAATGCAAGAAAGAAAATAGTTTCTTATGCTTCTAAATAGTTGAAGCCACATAAGAAAAGCTACCCTTCCCATGATCTAGAGCTTGCAATGATAGTGTTTGCATTAAAGATATAGAGACATTATCTTTATAGAGAGAAGTGTTATATGTACACTAATCTTAAGAGTTTGAAGTATCTTTTGACCTAGAAGGAGTTGAACTTGAGAAAAAAGAGATGGATGGAATTGATCAAAGATTATGATTATTTGATTGATTATCATCATGGAAAGGCCAATGTAGTGGTTGATGAACTTAGCAAGAAATTCTTGGTAGTCATGAGTGCCATAAATGTCATATTATAATTGATGGATGATGATGTTTTATTACTAGAGATACAAGTAAAATTGAGTTTTCTTCAGCAAGTTAAAGATAGTTAAAAGGATGATCATAGGTTGATAAGCGTGATAAGTGCCATCTAAGAAGGGATACCCACTGTGTATGAACTGAAGAGTGATGGTTATCCGTATTACCATGATAGAATCTATGTTGTAGATGTTGAAGGGTTAAAGAAGCAAACTTTGGGTAAGGTACACAATACTCCTTATGCTAGGCACCCTGGTAGTATGAAAATGTATCAAGACTTGAAGTTGTCTTATTAGTGGCCCAACATGAAGAGAGATATATTAGAATATGTGTCAAGGTCCCTTACTTGTTAATAGGTAAAGGCAGAACATCAAATTCTATCTGGATTGCTACATCCTATAGTAATTCTAGAATAGAATGGGATAGAATCACTATAGACTTTGTGGTTGGGTTGCCTATGACAAGTGTGATTTAGTATAGGTTATGGTCGATCACCTTACCAAGATAGTTCATTTCATGCCAATAAGAATGGACTATTCTTTGGAGAAGCTTGCAAAGTTGTACATTGATGAGATTGTCAGATTACATGGAGTGCTATCTTCAATTATATTTGATTAGGACCTATGGTTTACATCAAAGTTTTAGAAGAAACTTCATGAGGCCTTAGGTACTTGATTGAGTTTTAGTACGACATTTCATCCATAGAATAATGGATAATCAAAAAGAGTCATTTAGTTTATCCTTCAATACTTGAGTGATTTGGTGTTAAGTAGTGTATGATGTTATGCACATGATGAAGCACGAATAACAAGTGCTGGAAGATATGCTAGTGAGTTGTGCCATTGAGTTTAAGGATAGCTGGGATTGCTATCTATCATTGGTGAAGTTTGCACATAATAACAACCATCAAGCAAGTTTAGGCATGGCTCTTTATGAGGCATTGTATGAAAGAAAGTGCAGAACTCTTTTATACTAGAGTGAACATAGTGAAACCAAGCTTATAGGACTATATTTGATCAAGGATGCTAAAGAGAAGGTTAAGATCAGCAAGGATAGGTTAAAGGTAGCTTCCAATAGACAAAAGTCATAAAAAGATCTCAAAAGGAAAGATGTTGAGTTTAAAGTGGGAGATAAAGTGTTTCTAAAGGTTTCACTATGGAAGAAAGTTTTACATTTTGGCAAGAAAGGAAAGTTGAGTCTGAGGTTTATTGGCCCATACGAAGTGATAGAATGTGTAGGGCAAGTAGCCTATAGGCTAGCATTACTATTGAAACTTCAATAGATTCATGATGGCTTCCACGTCTCTATACTTAAAAGATAATATTGGATCCAACGAATGTACTATCTATAGGAGAAGTTGAAGTGAGACTAGATCTATTTTATGAAGCAAAGCCTATCAAAATCTTAGCTAGAGAGGTTAAAGTGTTACAGAATAGTCCCGCTGATGAAAATTGCTTGGAAGCACCATGGGATAGAAGAGGCAACATGGGAAATAAAAGCATAGATAAGAGAGTAATACCCTTACCTATTTAAACTAGATAATGTCAAGGATGACATTTCTTTTAAGAGGGGAAGTAATGTGATGACCTAAAAATCTCGACTTTTATGAATAGTACTTCCTAAGATGAATAGTATTCCCAAGACTTAGGATGCACTGAAGCTACCAGATGGAAGTATTAGTCATAAAATAATTTTGGGCATAGTTTGAAACCAATCAATAGTTGTTTGGTTGGTTAAAACTGAAAAGAAAGTTTTTATAGCAGTGTCTTATGAATAGTGACCAAGGCAAAGCTAAATCATAAAAATATTTTATTTTTGCTCAAAATGACTTGGGATCAATACAATTTAATACTCAAAAATAACAATTAGCTTGTTGGCACAGGAATTGAAATTTTTGGAGCTTGGGAAGTATTTTTACGAAAATGGGGTATAGTGAAAGTGGCATTATTATTCTATTTTTCATGATTTTTGAGAATGAATTTTTAGAGTCTTTTGAGGTTTGAATCATATGATTTTTAAGGTTTCTTAGGTATCAAAAATAGGGCAAAGAAATGAAAAAAAAAGGGCCATAAAAGGAGGTCAAATGTTGGTCAATGGAAGAATAGTGTCATCTTCCTCCAAATACCATGTTTGCTTCTTCATTTCTCAATTTTGGCCTATTTTCACACATCTAAGCCCCGATCCACACCTCTACAACCTCTATACATCATTTTTATCTCAAGATTTAAGAAAATCAAAGGAAAAAACTTAGTTTTATGGCTTGATAAATAGTAACATAATTTTTTTTAGGTAAGATTTTTTTGTTTTCAACATTTTCCCATAATCCCAGAATGCCTAAGAGTCAATATATATGATCATTTTTAATTTTTGATTCTTATATGATCTATTTTGAATTTTTACAAAACAAATCTATAATGGGTAGTTAAGAAAGTGGACAAAACTCGAGATAAGGGTAAGAATAAGGTGTGAGCCAATCTCTAGAGTGCATTTTAACTCTTTTGGTATGTGTAATTGAAATAATTTGTGTGATTTTGTTTATGACTTAAATTTTCCATATTATGCCCTAAATAAAATAAATGCAATTAATATGCAAAATGCCTAATAAATGCAATTAATGAGCACTTAATAATGTTGATGAAGTGAAGGTATGTATGAAATTAATGATAATGAGGTTATAATGATAGAAATTATGAAAGTTGAATTACGGGTATATGTTTATGTGTATGTAAGAATGGAAATGGTATGTTAAATGTGATATGTGCATACATATGATGTTAAAAGGTTATGTAAATGTATTTTAATGATAAGTTAAGATGTGTGCGTACTAAGTGCTTTAGAGGACCTTTATGGCCGAAATGGCCATGTGAGTATATGTGTGAGTGAATGTTGGCTCATATATGTATGTATATAAAGGTATGCATTTTTAAATTTAAAACATACACAAAACTCAATCATTATATATAACACCCCCTACCCATTTCTATGTAAAATAGGCAAGGTGTGCTACTTCTCGTAAGGTCACCCATCATTGGATTTCCCTAGGGGCCTTTCATTTAACCTGTACCCAACTTTGACCAAACATGCCCTTATTCCATTTCTAATTATTTATCCCCTAATTACTATTTATTTTAGTCTATTAAAACTCCTAACTAACACTACCAAACAATTATAGAAAATCGGACAGCATAACGGCTACCCGAGTAACTAATCCCAAATAAACGTATAAAGAAAAACACTTTCAATCTCATTTTACAATCACATCCCCCTTCAGAGGGTCCTCTAGATCACAACAACCCTCAGCATCATATATATTTCACAGATCATAGGGTCATAGACCCATCAACACATAATTATGCATAAAAAGGTTCTCATTAACATACAAAATTGTACACGCATTTTAGTTTATCAATTTCATTTGTACAGATATCCCATAACCCTTAAAATCTCAATAGACATGAGTGCAGCTATACAAAACTCAAAAAGAAAGACAAAAAGTACCAAATACTTAATAGCAGCTACACTGGTGACGTTTGGTGCTAACCGTCACTCTGTTGACTGCCTACGCATCGAAACACTGACACACTGAGTATGAAACTCAGTGGTGGAATAAGCTAAATAAAATATGTCGACCATGCATACAAGCAACATGTAGTAATCAATGTACATCATATTCATCCTAACTCTTCCTCTAAGTCCAATGCACTTTTAAATTATGTTATCTAGATATATTATCAGTTTGGGTTATTATTAATACAGGCCCATGACAGATAGACAACTCTTTAAAACACCGGATAGCTGGACTATCCTTTGTAATAGCCCACTTTTAGGACCTAGGTAGCTGCACCTACCTCGTCTGATAGCAAGGATCAGTTCATAGACCTCCCAATACTAGACTAATAGATAATAGGGATCAGTATGTAGACCTCCAAATATTTGTAAATCACATCAACATCACCAAAGGTGGATAGCAAGGATCAGCCCCATGGAACCTTCCAATACCCACAAACAGATAAATGGGCAGCAGGGATTAGCCCAGGTGGACCTCTTAATACCCTACTGTGTAGAGTTCATGTCCAAACCTTGGTGGCTGCACTTACCATAACCAACACATAGTAGTAGCCCTAAAAAGGACTAAGCTGCCTAGCAGCTACTAACTCCCTAGTTAATTGGTCAACCTATATAGTGGGTGTCAAATTGATGGGCTAATAACTATTTTAGACTATAATTCTTATTATTTTATATTCTTGACTCTAATTTTACCATTTGGTTATGTTTTACGGTAATACACATAATTGCCAAAATCTCACTTACAGTTGCAAAGTTACTATTTGGTAACTTTATGAGATCGTTACTATTCATTTGGTCATTTTTATTCGTTATACTTTTCTCATGCCAACTCATACCATGTCCTACCTTTATCAATCCCACATTCATTCATTTAGACAACATTAATAGCCTCATAATATACCATTACATGCCATGTTACTACTCATTATATACATACATCCCTAACCACTAATTGACCTTAAATTTCATGCCAATTTCACTAACACAAGAATTCATTTCTAGCATCACCATTTCCTCACTTGAAATGCCATAACCTTGATTACACATACCATGACCTATAAACATACATTTTGGCCAAACATGCATCCACACATACATAATGCATTTCTTTCCAAATGATCATGCAAAACCCATTATTTCCATGCCACTAACTACTTTATGACATTAATTCTCTTAGTTACCATGCATACACCTAATTTTCCACACTTCTATATAAGATTTAAGCACACAAACAATGCATACGCATAAGGCACATTAAATTTAGCTTATTCCATATAGCTTATGTGTGAGTACACCCTTTTCTCCACCACTTTTAGCCTTATTCCTTTGGT
>CANXYI010022940.1:0-13870 GCA_948208565.1 Hura crepitans
TCTATTAGAAAATGATTGGCTCCAAAGATCATTTTCTAGAGAGATTGTTTAGTGAGGCTACTAGAGTTATCATATAAAAGGGATAAGAGAGACACTAGTAGTAGAGCTGGAGCTAGTCAGAAGGACAAGTTAGAGAGTATAACTCTACCTAAACAGTATGCTATACGAGTTAGAGAGAAGGCAAACGCCATAGATGTTATAACGGGTACTTTCCATATCTTTGATTTACCTACTTTAGCACTAATAGATCCAGGGTCCACATATTCATATATCTGCACAGCACGGGTTATAGATCAGGGTTTAGAGTTAGATGACCTTAGTTTTGATATGATGGTTAGCAATTCTATAGGACAACACATCATAGTGAACAAAATATACAAAGACTATCCCTTGTCAGCACAAGGACATGTTTTCTTAGCAAATCTCATAGAATAGGCATTCAATAAGTTTAATCTTATCTTGGACATAGACTAGTTATCCAAGTATCATACCATAATAGATTGCAAGAGGAAAAGGATCATACTATAAGTTAGTGACAGGCCAAAAGTGACAGTGATGGGTGAAACATCAGATTGGATGGCTAATGTAGTATCAATAGTTATGGCTAGAAGGATGACTCGATAGGGTTTTCAATCCTACTTGGCATATGTGATTGGCACTAAAAAGGAAGTATCAAAAGCAAGTTAGATTCCTATTGTGCTTGAGTTTGAGGATGTTTTCCTAGATGAATTATGTGGTTTGCCACTAAAACAAGACTTAGAATTTGGAATTAAGGTAATGCTAGGCATAGCACTAGTTTTCATAGCTCCATATAGGATGGCTTCTATAGAGCTAAAGGAGTCAAAGATACAGTTGCAAGAACTTCTTGATAAAGGTTGCATTAGACCGAGTGTTTCACTATGGGGACTAATAATTCTATTTATCAAGAATAAGTGTGGTTCATTGAGACTTTGTGTGGATTACAAGCAGTTAAACAAAGTCATCATCAAGAATAAGTATCTATTATCATGGATTAATGATCTTTTTGATATGCTTAGAGAGGTAGCTATCTTCTATAAGATTGATTTTAGATCCAGGTATTATTAGCTGAGAGTGAAAGAGGCAGATGTATACAAGATGGCTTTTAAGACTAGATATGGTCACTATGAGTTCCTAGTGATGCTTTTTGCTTTAATTTATGGACTAACGGCATTCGTAAATCTTATAAACTGGGTTTTCAAGCCATTTCTAGATCAGTTTATAGCAGTCTTCATTAATGACATCTTTATGTATTCTAAGGATCGAGAAGAGCATAAGAAGCATCTACGAATAGTTTTATAGATCTTGAGTGATGAGAAGCTCTACACTAAGCTTAGCAAGTGTGAGTTCTAGCTAGAGTTTCTAGGGTATATAGCATCGGTAGAAGGTATAAGGTCGATCCTAGTAAGATTCAGCCTTTAATGAAATGGATACCACTAAGGAATAGAATTGAGATTATGAGTTTCTTACATTTGATCGTATATTATAAAAGGTTTGTCAAGGGATTTCCCTTGATAGCAGCCCCTACGACACGTCTTCTGAAGAATAAAGTGAAGTTTGAATGGGATAGTAAATGTCAAGAGAGTTTTAATAAGCTTAAGAGTATGTTGATTAAGGCTCTAATTTTGGTTTAGTTAGTGTCAAAAAAAGAGTTCGCCATTTATAATGATGCCTCACTGAATGGGTTGGGATATTTACTCATGTAGGATGGCAAAGTTATTACTTATGCTTTACGGCAATTAAATTCTCATGAGAAAAACTACCTAACATATGACTTAGAGCTCACAGCCATTGTGTTTGCTTTAAAGATATGGAGGTATTATCTTTATAGGGAAAAGTGTTATGTCTTCACCGATCATAAGAGTTTGAAGTATCTACCGACGCAGAAAGAGTTAAACTTGAGGCAAAAAATATGGATCGAGTTGATCAAGGATTATGATTGCCTTATTGACTACCATCCTAGGAAAACTAATGTGGTTGTAGATGCCTTGAGTAGAAAGTTTATGTCAGCTTTGAAGGCGATGCATGTCAATTTGAAGTTGCAAGTATAGCCAAGTTTGATGCCGTTAGTGAAGGATTCATAGAAGAATGATCATAAGCTTTAGAGTATTATGAGTATGATCTAAGAGGGGAAGTCTATCAAGTTTGTGATCAAGAGGATGGTTATTTGTATTATCATGAGTGCCTTTGTGTACTAGATAGTAAAAATGTAAAATAGCAGATTCTATAAAAAGCATATAATGCACAATAAAATATACATCCTGGTAGTACTAAGATGCACTAGGATTTGAAGACGGTATATTAGTGGTCAGGCATGAAAAGAGACATAGCTGATTATGTGACTAGATGCCTTACTTATCAATAAGTGAAAGCTGAGCATCAAGTTCCTTTTGGTTTGCTACATCCCATAGCAATTCCAAAATGGAAATGAGATTGAGTAACTATGGATTTTGTGATTAGACTATCAATGACCAGGAACAAACATGATTATGTTTGGGTGGTGGTTAATAGATTGACCAAGAAAACTGACTTCATTGTAGTAAAAAAGGATTATTCCATAAAGAAGTTAGCTAAACTATACATTGATGAGATAGTTAGGCTTTATAGAGTGCCTTCTTTTATAATTTCAAATAGAGATCCCTATTTCACATTAAGATTTTAGAGGAAATTCCATAATGCTTTAGGAACTAGGCTTAGTTTTAGCACAACTTTTCATCCACAGACGGATAGTCAGTCAGAGAGGATTATTTAAGTGCTTAAGGATATACTCTGAGCATGTGCCATAAAGATTAAGGGTAGCTGGGATAAGTATCTCTCTTTGGCGGAGTTCGCTTACAACAATAGTTACCATGCAAGCCTTGGTATGGGACTTTATATGGCATTGTATGGGAGATGATACAAAACTTCTTTATGTTGAAGTGAGTTAAGTGAGCATAAGCTTATAGGATTGGATTTGGTAAAGGATGCTAAAGAGAAGGTGAAAATCATCAGAGAAAGGTTGAAAGCTGCTTCAAATAGACAAAAATCCTATGTGGATTTGAAGAAAAGAGACATCGAGTATGAAGTCAGTGGTAAGATCTTTCTCATGGTATCTCTATGGAAAAAGGTATTGAATTTTGGTAAGAAAGGAAAGTTGAGTTCAAGGTTTATTGGGCTATATGAGATCATAGAACATATGGATTCAGTGGCCTATAGATTGGCTTTACCTCCAGATTTGCATCAAATTCATGATGTGTTTCATGTCTCAATGATGAGAAGGTACAGATTGGACCCTTCACATGTGTTAATAGCTGAAGAAGTGGAGATATGACTAGAATTGTCATATGAGGAAGAACCTATAAGTATCTTAGCCAAAGAGGTTAAGGAGTTATAGAACAAGATAGTGTTATTGGTGAAGGTGTTATGCTGACATCATGGCATGAAAGAAGCTACATAGGAGAGTAAAGCTTAGATGAGAGAGCAGTATCCACATATTTTTGAATCAAGTATGTCGAGGATGATATCTTTTTTAAAAGGGGAGCAAATGTAATGACACTAAAATCCTAAATCTTATGAATAGTATTTCCTAAGATGAATAGTGCTTCTCGAAACCCAAGTTAAACTAAGTGTGCCAATAGGGAGTATTAATTATGTGCAAATTTTGGGCAAAGTTTGAAGCCAATCCATAGTCAGTTGGATGGTTAAAAATGCTAAAGAATATTTTACGGTAGTGTCTTGTGAATAGTATTGCAGGCAAAGCTGAACTATAAAATAAATTAAAAGTTGCTCAAAATAATATGAAAATTTTACAACTTAATACTTAAATATTCTGAATAGTCCATTGGATTTGGAATTAGAATTTTTAGATATCGAGAAGTATTTTTACTTAATTTTTGGGAAAAAAAATATATTAATTTTTTGGATTTTCTTCACTTCAAGCTCGAGATTTTAAGGGAGATTAGAGGAGGAATATATCTAATTTTGGGAATAGAAATGAGGAAAATCCAATATTTTGAGAGGGGATAAAAATTTTACAAAAATATTAGGGAAAATAATTTTAAAAATTATAAATACCTATTTCCTTCCAATTCCCCTCATTTCTAGCCGCATCCTCCCTCTTTTTTCCCTTTTTATCTACACAATCTTCTTTTTCCCATTTCTCCATTTCTTTCATCACACACTCCCACTCGCCTTCAAAAACATGTCTAAAGGATAGATTGTCCCGAACCAAACCCGTAAACACTAAGAAACCCGAATTTGGCAGAGTATCTTGAGAGGAATTATGATTTCCTTACTGAGGTAAATAGTGCTCATTTAACATTCAGGTAATTTTCTTTCAGTTTTAATATTTTTCCTAGGTTCCTCGGGTACCCAAGAGAGTATAAATAAGCTTGTTTTGATTTTCAAAATTTTCTATGATATTATATGATTTATGTGAGATTAAATGAGGCAAGGATTCCTACGATTTTGAAGTTTTCCACAATTTTGTATGACTTATATGATTTTATACGATTTTATACCCAAACTTGAATTAAGCTTCTTGAGTCAAGGAAAAGGCCTAAGAGTGCATTGGGCATCCCGAACGACCTATCTTAGTATGTGTAATCACCTTAAATTGAAGAAATCAATATGATTATCATTATGGCATTTAGACATAAATGAGGCAATTAATGTGATAATGTGTATTAAATGCAAGTATGGTACGAATGATAGTAATGGATGATGAATGCATGTATTATGCTAGCCTAAAGCTTGTTATATAGGTGTAAGTGCATTTTCATGATGAATTAAATGATAAACAGAATATGTACATTTGTGTATTTTAGGATGTTGTATGTAGTTAATGTGCACATGTGTGTGTATCATTAAGGGATGATGGAATGTGCATTTTTGTGACATGAATGAGAATGCTAATGGTGAGAATAGGTGGTTACATGGTCAATAGATGATGATATGCACCTATATGTAGCATTATGGTTAAAATGAGCCATTAAGTCATGTTAATACATATATGACCATAAATGATGGATTCATATTAAAGGATATGATTTAAGCATCCATACATGTTGTATGATAATCAAAATGAGTTATGCATATGAAATTGTGGCCCTTACACAATTAGAGGCCGAAATTCATGGTTAGTGAGTTGAATTGGAAATTTGTGATTTATGTATGTGAATGACTTGTATAGCATGTTTTGTGAGTAAATGTCATTCCAAGTGTGCACATGTGTTAACTAGAATGTGTGTGTGTGCTTAGTGATAGATGAATACATTAATTAAGTGAATGGTGTGAATTAGGCACCTTTACGGAAATAGATGCATGTATGAGTAATGTATGATGAAAATGACTAAAAGGTGAATATGAGAAGTTTGAAATGACTATTTGTATAGGTATAGGCTATAGGAAGTGGCCCAATGCAATTTTGTTTCGGGTATACGTGATTACACTCTAATAGTGACTAAAGGAAGATAGTTCGCTAATACCTATATTACGTGTAAAATGGCATGTTATGCAAAATGTGAACTATGTTACATAATTATGATGCATTAGAGCTTAAATTTGTCATACAATGTATATTATGACATATGCCACTTAGCATGAGATTTTAGGCCTCATTGAGATGCGAAAGGGCTAATGTGACTAGTTTATGCAAGTCAAAGCATAAACAATGATATATATAAGAGAATCAATTAAATGAGATAAATTAACAAGTTTAATAGTGCCTATATATTTAGATAACCTAGTTTGGATAGGTTGACCAATCAACTAAGATTTAGTTGCTACCATGCTTAGCTTTAGGTATGAGATTTACAGGTTAATGTTTACACGTCGACGAGCATGAGGCCTTCGAGCAAATATTTTTAAGTACCTTTGGGTGCAAAGCCTAAGGGCTATGTGTTTACATATCTACATATATGAGTGCCTTTAGGTACAATGTTCTTATGCACTTTCAGGTGTGAGTGCCTTTGGGTGTAACGTTTTATGCACTTTCGGGTGCGAGGCCTTTGGGCCAATGTTATCCACTATCTAGCTTTAGATAGTTATCTTTTTAGTATGGGCATAAGTTAAACATAAAATAATGGCAATTGCAACTTAAATGATGCATTATATGTGAGATTAATAATTATGACATGACAATGGGTTAAACCTAAGAATATGATAAGTGTAGTAAAATGTGGAGTTTAATACGCATAAAATTGATGTATTGGTATATAAAGGGCTATAAAACCAAAACATATGGTAATGGCACACATGAATGGTTATGGTTTGAAATGCATGTTATTATACTCACTACAATGTGTAATTGAGTATGTGCATATTTTTGAATGATATATGAGTGCATTATGCATATGGTTTATTTTATTTGTGTTAAGAATAATTATGTTGTGCTTATGGACATAATGTGGCTTATGTGTATTTAAAGGCAAGTATGTACATCAAAATGCATAATTATGTGAAATTCATAATGTATGCATATAAGTAATAGCAAATGATTTACTTGACATATATTACATAAATGCATGCTTAAATTGTAATATTCAAGTTAAACTGATTGCATCACTAAGCAAAAGCTTAGTGTATTGCTTGTTTGTGATTTGTAGGTAATAGAGCAATAGATTAGAGTCAAAGCTTCTACCCCACAGGAGTACACGAAGGCTACCCTTATAGAGTACTTTTTATTTCATTTTGTAAAATGATGATGATGTAAATAGAGGTAGTGATGCTCTTGTGATTCTAGAGGATTAGGCCTAATCTACAAAGATGGGTCATTTTTGTAACTAAAACTATATTTATTGTAAAAGCTTTATATTTCTTACATGACTTATGTGATAACTCTTGATGTTACATGTGAGAATGCTGACAGAGATGAACCTGAGGCTCTATGATTTTTCTGATGAGTTAGAGGGTCAAGAGGACCTATTGGAGTTAGGATGTATTGTATGTCAATATAGAAGAGTTTTTAATAAGTTTAGTATTTGGGAAAGTTTCCCGAAATAATCATTATATTGCCAAATTTTTAACATGATGACCCTATTAGTTGCCTCATAAAGTGTGCCAAATGGTTTTTAGTGCTTTTACAACACCATAAGTCAAGAACTCATTTAATTAATAAAATTTTTAATTTAATTAGGTTTTATAGGTAGTGGAATCAGATATTAGTATACATGCATGCTCTCTATTTGGGTCTAGTGTACAGATTGGGTAGAAGGTGTTACATGTGCAATGGTTTTATTATTGTATAATACAGAGGTACTGGGTCTATAATAGAAGGTACCACTCCTATTTCAATAATGAATTTCTTGATTCATACTACTTCCTTAGCTATATTAAAAGCCACAATGTACTCTACTTTAGTAGTTAAGTCAGTTATATCTTATTTAGAACTCTTTCAACTAATTGCACCTCTCACAAATATGAATACATAACCTGATTGGGATTCGCAATCATCTTTATCAAACTAAAAAGCAGGTATCAGTATACCTATTAACTCAAAAATCCCCTTATCCATATACTAAGAATACATCCTTAGTCCTTCTTAAGTATGTAAGGACTTGCATAATCATATTGGAATTTGCTCATGACACTCAGAGTAAATGCTACATCAGGTTGAGTATAAAACATAGCATCTATGATAGATCCTATAGCTAATACATATGGGATCCTACTCATATGCTCCCTCCCCCATTATGTCTATAGACACATAAACTTGGAAAGAATTTTCCTAAGAAGCATAAAAATAAATTCTCTCTTTAAGAGATCCACACTAAACCTCTTTAGCATTTTATCTATGTATGTAGACTATGAAAGACCTATCAGCCTCTTGGATCTATCTTTATAGATGCTTATCCCTAGTATGTAGGTTGCTTCACCAAGGTCTTTCATGGAGAATTTCTTCGATAATCAAATTTTAATTGATTAAGGGTTGAGAAATCATTTCTTATAACTAGTATGTCATTAACATTCAACACTAGGAAAATGACTACACTCCTACTAACCTTCTTGTAAATATATGACTTATTCAAATTTTGTGAGAAACTAAACTCTTTAGTTGTACTCTTTTGTTGTCTATGAAATTGGATGTTCCCGCTCATAAATGACTCCTTCAATCCATAAATAGATTTTTAAAGCTTGTATACCTTACTGCTATCAATGGATATGAATCCCTCAGGCTGTGTTATATACACCTCATTTGACAAATTTCTATTAAGAAAAGTTGTCTTCACATCCATTTGTAAAATCTTATAGTCAAAATGAGTAACAATAGCAAGTAAAATCCTAATGCATTTAAGCATGGCTATAGGTGAAAAGGTTTTATCAAAGTCAATTCCTTACCTTTAATGATAACCTTTTACTTCCATTCTTGCCTTATGGGTAACTACCTTACCCTCTTTGTCAGTCTTCCTCTTGAAGATCCATTTTCATCTAATGGGTTTTATCCCTTTAGGTGCATTAACCAAAGTCTATACTTAGTTGTCATACATGGAATCCATTTTAGATTGCATAGCCTTTAGCATTAATTCTAATTCTAAACTCTTCATAACCTCTTCATAACATATAGGCTCATCTTCATATATTATAGTTACATTACTATGCTCATCTATGAGAAATCCATATCTTTTAAGCTCAGCATGCACACCAATAGAATGTCTAGGAGCTTGTGTTACAATAGGCTTTACTATTACATCATTATCATGTGTAATAGGTTCAAGATTAGTCGATTGATCTGCCCCTATTTATGGGCCTCAAATTTTATCAAGTTTGATTCTACTCCTATTGTCTTCCTTTAAAAGAAACTCTTTCTCTATGAAAATAGCATGTTTTAAAACAAACACCTTTTATACAAAAGTATTATAGAAATTGTATCGAAGAGACTTTTTTGGATATCCCACAAATAAAAACTTATCAGGTTTAGCATCAATCTTATTTGACACAATTCCTTTCACATAAGCAAGACAACCCCCTATATTTTAATGTGAAAGAATTGGTTTCTTATTGCACCATATCCAATATAGAGTAATATCAACTAACTTTGATGGAACTCAATTTAGAATGTAAATAGTATTTTCCAGTGCATAACTCAGAAATAACTTGGGTAGAGTTGCAAATCTCATAATGGATTGAACCATGTCTAACAAGGTTTAATTTCTCTATTCAGACACACTATTATGTTGTGGTGTATATAGAGGAGTCCATTAAGATAATATACCATTATCTCTTAGATAGCTTAAAAATTCTTAACTTAAGTATTCTCCATCTTAATCTAACCAAAGTGTTTTAATACTTTTGTAAAGCTATTTCTCAACTTCATTTTAGAATTCTTTGAACTTTTCAAAGGCTTCAGACTTGTACTTTATCAAGTACAGATACCCATATCATGAATAATCATTAATAAAGGTAATGAAATAAAGAAACTCACTTTTTGCATGTGTAGTCATTGGGCCACATACATCTAAATTTAATATGTCTAAAAGAATACTAGCACGTTTACCCTTTCCACTAAAAGGTGTCTTTGTCATCTTACCCAATAAACAAGATTCACATGTTTTAGTTGATTCTAATCAAATGATCTTAAGTCACTAGACTTGTGCAACTAAGTCATGTATTTGTGATTTATGTGGCCAAGTTGACAATGCCACAAGAAAGATGTTTTCAAGCTATCTGTCTTTGGACTTTTTATATTAATATTCTAGATCCCCTTTTGATTATTAAGAATACAAATTTAATTAAGATTATAATAGCACAAATAAAAAAAGTATTCTTATAAATTGTGCTACCCTTGCTCTTGTTAATGGAAATATTATGGCGCTTTCAACCCGATCCATACACTAGACCCGAACAAGGGATGCAGGCACGCGAAATGATATCCAGTTTTGTTATTCGAAATCACTTAAAATTTAAAACTTTTATATAAGGAAACATTTCTTGACTCAAATATGAGATAAAACATTAAAAGTCCTTTTTGGCATGTAAATCGAGGTAAACATTAAGGTTATTATGTTGGAAATTCGATAGCATAACGGCTACCTTGGGACACTTTCCCAAATTTTTACCTACTTAAAAACAATTCTATAATATCAATAAACTCATCTCTAACCCAATAGGTCCTCTTGACCCTTAAACCACATCATAAAATACAGTGAGCCTAAGGCTCTCCATAGTTAACATTCCCACATGCAATCTCATATATCATCACACAAACATGTGGGAAGTAGAAAAGCAAAATCAATAGTTATAATATTTAAGTAAAAAAATAACCCGCTAAAAAACATAGATTAGACCCAATCCCTCTAGAATCATAAAAGCACATGGACTATTAACCATTACATTTACATCATATCACTATTACAAAAGGAGTACAAAAATACCCACGCAGGGATTATCTTCGTGTCTTTTGATATGTAGAAGCTTTGACTTTATTCTACTACCCTGTTACCTATGCATCATAAACAACCAATGCACTAAGCTTTCACTTAGTGGTGTAATCACTTTAACTTGTAAAAATATTAATTTTAGCATGTCCATGTGCACACAATGTAACGACTCAAAAATCTAACTCTCATGAATAGTACTTCCTGGGATGAATAATGCTTCCTAAGACCTGAGTTTCACTAAGCATATTAATGGGATGTATTAATTACAAAAGAATTTTGGGAAAGTTTGAAGCCAATCTGAAGTCATTCGAATGGTTAAAATGCTAATTAAGATTTTATAGCAGTGTCCTATGAATAGTGCTACAGACAAAGCTAAATCGTAAAATAAATAAAAAGTTGCTCAAAAGAATCCAAAAATATTACAACTTGATACTCAAATTTTCGAATAGTTAAATGGCTTTGGAATCAGAATTTTCTTAGTTCAGAAACTATTTTTACCCAATTTTTAGGATAGAAAATAGATTATTTTTTGGGTTATTGTTGGAATTTAGGCACGAGATTTTGATAGGATTTAGGGCTTGAATTTATGGAACTTTAGGGATAGGAATAGAGGAAATTTGATTTTTCTATTAGTTATAATAATTTTTTAAAATGAAGAAAAATTAATTTTGTGGAAACTATAAAAGGGGAATTTTTATCCTCCTTCTATAACATACCACACAAAGCACTCCTTACCTCCTCTCCACCATTTTTTCATGAACTTCTCTTCCTCTCCCTTTCTTTATGATTTCTCTCTCCTTAAAGGGACCACGGTGTATGGTTACACCTAAAACAATGAGCGTTTTGAGATGAGTCCGTAGACACCAAATTCATTCGGAATGACGAAGTATTTCTGGAGAAAAACTAAAAAGAAAACTGAGGTGAATAGTACCTTTTATGTCTCAAGTTTTCTTTTTTGGCAAATTTTATTTTTCATGGATTCCTAAGATGTTGTAGAGCATGTATCTAGGGTTAAAATATTTTTTCGACCATTAGATTATTTTATATTATTTATTGAGAATCGTACCTTTTTGTATTTGTAGGAAAAATGGAAACTTGAGCCTCCTGAGATAAGGAGAAGGCATGAGCTGACTTTGAAGGTCCTGTGTGACCTTGTTAAGTAAGTGTGATCACTTTAAATTAGATTAATTAACCATTTAATGCATTGTGTATAATATGTCATATATGTAATTAATGGTAATAAATGCATAAAAAATGAAATAAATGTTATAAAAATTATTTGTGACTTATGACATGATAAATACTTGATATATGATAATTCATTGTGTACAAATGTGATAAAAAATTATGAAAATATGATTTTATGCTATAAGTGCATTATGCTAGTAAAAAAACCCAAAAATGCCATATTGTGTGGTTTTGTTTAGAAATACATGCTCATGGTATCTTTTTGAATTGAAACATGTATAAATGATGTAATAAGTGCTAGAATACCATAATGTAGCTCCTTATGCCTATGAGTGTCATTATGCCTATTTGAACTGTTAAGCACCCTAATGTGCATGAGGGTGTTATATTGATAAAAGACATTATGTATGCAAGAATGCAATATGTTACTATGCTTAAAATGGATTTTTGTCACATGATGGATATATATAAGTGATACATACATGATGAGGCATGTTACGGCTGATTGAAGGCAGGTATGGAAAATTGCCATTTTATGAACATTTTCATCAATATTTGTGTCTTCATATAATATATTGAGATGTTGAGCACCCTGATGCCATTACACCTAGTAAAAATGGATCTTAAGGGTGTAATGGACATCAATAGGCCTAAGTTGGCCAATTGTACATGTGTAGGCCATGCAATGGTGCATTAAGGCCAATGATGATTTTTATGTTAATATAATAAAATGAAATGTGAAATTAGGTAAATTGACATCTTCAATGATGCCTATATAATTAGACAACCTAGTTTGGATAGGTTGACTAGTTAACTAGGATTGTAGTGACTATTAGCATACCTATAGGTATGAGACCTTTGGGTCATTGATTTATGTGTCGATGGGCATGAGAGCCTTCGGGCCTAAGTTTACTTTCCTATGTGTTATGAAAGCCTTCAAGCCTAAGTTTACTTACCTATGTGGTATGAGAACCTTGCGGCCTAAGTTACACATCTATGGATATAGAGAGACTTCATGCCTAAGTTACACATCTTTGAATGTAAACAGCCTTCGGGTCTAAGTAATTCTATTATCTAGTCTTGTTTAGTTGTCTTATGGATATATGCATAGGTTAAACGATTAAAAATGGGTTAAAATGGCAAAAAGTGAGATTTTATGTTAAATGGCATTATTACGTGATATTTGGCATATTGTGATCAAATGACTCAAAACGAGTCTTGAGATGCTTAAATGTGTTTATTATTACTGGTATGATTATTGTTAGTGATTATATGAAAATACATCTAGAAATGCTAATATGGATAGTTGTGAGGTGTATAATGGCACTTATAACTAAAAATAGTATGTCACTATTCTTTGTGATATATGAGTTCAGTATGGTATTTACTATGCCTTATGGTCTAAAAATGGCTATTTCATGATCATTGTGATTATGGCACATTTAATGCTTAATAACTATAACCTTATATAGGTAATGCATTATATCAAGAAATGTGATTATGTGATGTATTTATATAATGCAACGGCAAATTTTATCAATTAAATGCATTGTTTATGCTTGTAATATGCATATTTGTCTTATAAGACACCAAATATGCTCAAATATGATTCATGAACTGAAAATGACTCTTGTTGCATATAAGCTACTGAATTTTAATTTTTATGATGTTTAACCTGAAATGATTTATGTTGCATATATCTTATGAAAAATGCATGTGGTGATTATTTAAAACCGAATTGGCTATGAACATGTATATAATATGTTATCATTTGCCTTTTTACAAGTTAAAGTGATTACACCACTAAGTGAAAAGCTTAGTGCATTGCTTGTTTGCAATGTGCAAGTAACAGGGTAGTAGATTAAAGCCAAAGCTTCTAAATGCTAGAGACATAAAGATAACCCCTGTGTGGGTATTTTTATATTCTTTTTGTAATACTAATGATAATGTAAATGTAATGTTTAAGTAGTTATAGTGCTCTTGTGATCATGTAGGGATTGCATCCAATCTGCATTTTGCAGTTGGGTTTTATATTAAATATCTTAACTATGGATTTTATTTCTATTTTCTTGCATGCTGTGTGTGATGATTGATTAATTACATGTGAGAATGTTGTTTGTGAGATCTTAAGGCTCATTATGGTTTTAATGTATTTTGGAGGGTCGAGAGGACCCATGTAAGTAGGAGATGTATGTTGTGAATGTATAAAAGTGTTTTAAGTAGGTAAAAATTTGGGAAAGTATCCGAGTGCAACCATTATACTGTTAGATTTCTGACACGATAAGCCTAATGATTACCTCGATTTATGT